>BQNB010062767.1:2969-35950 GCA_026074375.1 Tanacetum coccineum
CATAGTCATTTGTATTTATACATCTTGGCTATCATCCTTTATAGGCTGCAAAGATCCATTCAGTTTAATAGGACCTTCACAATGTGTAAAAGAAAATAAGTAAAAGTGGTAATTAATGGTGTAAAAAGAGATGTTATTCTTCTGTTTTGGTTGCAGCCTTTTTTTTGGGAGATGAAAAAGGGATTAATGATGAAATGGGAAAAAGAAAACCGTTTATCTTCCTATGTGAGTTTAAAATTTTTGGGTGCAATTTGGCTCCAAATTAATTTTTTTTTAATTAGTAATAATTTGACATTAATGATTTAAATTAGTCTCAAAAGATGCAATCATTTATAATTAAAAAGGTTATTAACAATTTAACTGATTCGTTCAATAATATATATATATATATAATATAGAAGCAAACACTCAACCAAACACCTTTAGCCAAGGATTGGTCAAGAGTTCATAAAAATAAAATATATATGTCCGAAAGTATGATTCCCGGGTCGTTATGTCCCAACGAGGCTTGAATGGAAAATCGAATGACGAATTGATAATCGATGTTTGACTATGACAATGATATGAATGGGCACTAAACCTAATGAACAAATGCACGACAAGATAAGTAAGGAAAATAAGCTAGAGCAAGCATAAAGGCTAGGAATGGTAAAAACACATAAAACTTTTATACTAAGACACAAATAAGCTCAAATAAGCTTAAGACAAACTAAATAATCTAGACTAACTCTAAATAAGCAAATTCAGCAAGCAATTAAACTAAGTTAAGCAGAAGAAACTCAACAGTACTAACAACAGTACTAACAGTATTAACTATCAGTACTAACTTGGAATTAGTACTGCTAGCTTAAAGTTAGTACTGTTAGCTTTGACAAAACACAATGAAACAAGAAATAAGCAAATAAGCTAAAACAGATATTTAACTAACCCTAATAAGCACTCATGCATAAGAATAAGCAACTAGACTAAACTAAAATGGCAAATAAGCTAAAAAGCTACAAACTGATATACTATTAAAATTGCTTGAAAAGGGCAAATAAGCTAAAGTAAGCTTACTCCTAAAGACAGTAAACGAAAATGGGCTTAATCTACTCTAAAAAGCTAAGGAAATCTTAAATAAGCAGAGATAATAAGCTGATAAGCTAAAATGAACCAACAGTAAGTTTTTTTTGTTTGGGGGTTTTTTGGTTTTTTTACTAACTGTTTTAACTAACAGTACTAACTTGGAGTTAGTACCGCTAGCTTTGAGTTAGTACTGCTAGCTTTAAAAGTTCCAAAAGTAAACTAGCAGTACTAACTATGGGTTAGTACTGCTAGTTGAAAATACCCCTTAAAGTTTTCAAAAATCATTTCTTCTTCTTAATTCAAGCTGATTTGGTCCTAATTTGTTAAAAACAGATTATCAAATAACAAAATAAGGCACTTATAAGCAGGTTTTAATTAATAATAAGCACTTCAAATTAGCTAGAATCAGTCTAACATATTATCTAAGAAAATAACAGCAACTATTTGTTAAACTAATAGTACTAACAAAGATAAGCTCCTAATTAAGCATTCTACAGTAAATAAGAGCAAACTAAGTAAAATAAAAACTTACAACCCTTGCTCAAAACAGGGTTAAACCAAGAGTCTACCATAGCTTTAGCTTGATAAAACCAGCTAGTGTGAGTCCTAAGCCCATCCAGAACTGGCTTATCATCTATAAGATGTGGTGTAATTGAGGTTAGTATCTTTTTTTGGTTTTTCTAACTACAAACTTAACTCCTTTTATAATTTTACTGCAAGTAGGTTCAGATTAACCCCTTATAAAAGCTTTTGAACAAATTTTCATAACAATTTAACAATTTACTACACGAAATTATAAATTAGGATTTAATTTTGAAACTCGAACAACTCATTAATTGCTTAAAGAAACAGATACAATGCTTAAATTAAAGACGGAATTTATAAAAGTACTTAAAAGATTAAAAATTTAAAAACCTAGATGCCTTCATGGCTTACAAGATGGCCTGTTTATACTAAGGTCTTGGTTTCTTGGTCTTCCTTCTCTTCTTTCTTCTGTGTTTCTTTGTAGAGACAAAAACCAAGTGTGCTTGTTGTGTGAGGGATTCCTAAAATAAATCCTACGCCTTCAATTCTTTTGTCTCTTTTGAGTCAATCACAGCCATCGAAATCAACTTGTAAATGGTGAAGGATTGCCAACATGGCAATTATAAAGTGGGAGGAATAGTAGAGGGGGGAGGGGTAAGTGACTTATCCATGGGTTGTATAGATGCAGGATAAAAAGGTGGGAAGGGTACCCGTGAGTTGTATCTGGGGTTTTGTTGGGAGGGAAAAAATGGTTTTGGGTAGGTCGGCAGTTTTGGCCCCTCATCTCTTATAACTTTATTGTAAACTTCGCCCTTTTATGATACAACTTTAGGGGTTTGGCAGAACTGGCCCCTAAAGTTATACTTCACCCGGTATGCAATTTCAGCCCTTGTAATACAACTTGAGGTTTGGCGATTTTAGTCCCTCAAGTTTGTATTTTCTTCATTTGGTTGACTTTTGACTTTGTCGGGGTTGGCTCTCATGTTGACTTTCTTTGACTTTGACTGACTTTGGCTTCGATTTGACTTTGTCTTTTCCATTCCGTGTTCGGTTTTGTCCGTTTTTGGCTTTGTTTTTTGTCCTTTTGTGTGATATCTGTTTCCTGCACAATTCAAATGCAAAACATACAAATACAATATATTTTTGGTACGTTTTTAGTCATTTAAGTCCGTTTTTTCCTTGCGATGTTGAATTCAGGCCCCATCCTCGTAATAAACTCACGCCGATCTATAATCTGCTGAGTCACAAATAACTTCAGATACTCGTTTGGATCGGTCTTACCACTTAGCTCGATAAGATCATCAACAACACTGTTGCTTCTTTCTGCTCTCTCCCTCATCCGGCAATGGTTAGAGTTAGGGATTTTGGTTAATTAGAGAGATCGAGATGATGGAAATGGAATAAATAGGAAAGGTGGTACTAGAAACAAATATGGGAGGGGGTATAAATAAGGGAAGTGTGTGGTGGAGAAGTGGCAAATGAACCATCATTGTTGCAGCAGTTAAGTTAAGCCGGCTTCTCACACATACCAGAGATTAATGGATTCTCACATCCAATGAACAAGAAGTTCATATTTCCCATGCATATACCCAAACTAAACCCTCACACTAAACTAAACCCCTTAACTTAACACTTTTCACAAAAATAATTATAAAAAATGGGTTGTATTTGGCCCCACAAACCCCATGTCCCAACAACCACCACACCGCCCCCACCCCCCACCCAAGCACCCCCACCCCCACCCCCCTCCCCCACCCAAAACCCACCCCCCCCAGCCCCTCACACCCCCCCCCCCCCCTATACATAAAAACATGAGAAACACCCAACCCCCCTAAAAAACACCCCCCACCTCAACAACACAACAAATCAATTATACCCCACTTATAAACAATTAAACAACTAAAAAAAAACACAAAAAAATTATAAAAAGACGTCACAGAACCCCAGTAAAAAAACAGCTTACACACCTAAAATTCAGACAGACCATAAATTTAAATAAAAAAAATAACTACAACAAATATAAAAAAACAACACCACACTCTGTATACCAATTTCTTAATGTACTTACTCAACCCAGGTTGATTATTCAATTCTTAAGTACCTTTTTAAGCAACTAAGAGAGTTCACTACTCACGAGACCTCGCGGACACTATTAAGCCACTACCACCCAAAACAATATGAACCTAGGGGGAATTCCAAACAAAACTGTGAAACCGAGGATCCGCTAAATTTGAAACCAAAAAAACCCAAAACCAAAAAAACCCGCTTATAATGGTTCGGTTACGGTTGTTAGTTTTATATGTCTGCGGTTAACCAAACCGAACCGTGCATATTATACATGATTGTTAACTGAACCGCCCCGTGAACACCCAATGCATATGACCCATATGATGTCAAATACCCATTAATGAATGTGACCAGTGATAACCTAATGCACATGACCCAGTGGCCCCATAGCAATTAGTCATTATCACCGTCATGGAAACATGTTTCTTTACCTAGCTCTAATAATCCACTACAACCCAATGCACATGACCCATGACCCTTGTTAATACCCATGTCCCTAGTCCTTTGGATTTGTCATAACATGAACTAAATCCACTACAACCCAATGCACATGACTTAGGACCCCATGTTATTTACTCATTGTACTCAGTCATTGGATGTTCGTAACATTAATCTATTAATCCACTACAACCCAAATGTACATGACCAATGGATGTGGAATTTGATGGGTGCTTAGTTTGGGTGGTTTTTTTTTTAACCATGTTTAATTACCCATTGTCCACCCAAGTCATGGATGTGTCGTAACATGACACTCTAAGCAACTACAACCCAATGCATATGACCCATATGATGTCAATACCTATTAATTGAATGTGACTTAAGCACATGACCCATGACCTATATGAATTAGTCATTATCATCGGTCATGCATGGGTTCCATTACACTAGCTATAATCCACTACTATACCACCCTAATGCACATGACCCATGACCCATGTTAATTACCCATTGTCACTAGTCATGGATGTGTCATAACATGACACCAAACAACTTACAAAACCCAATGCACCATGACCTAAATGCCCATTTTAATTTACCCATGTGTCACCAGTCCATGGATGTGCATAACATACACTTGTCTAAGCAACTACAACCCAATGCACATGACTCCATATGATGTCCCAAATACCCATTTATGAATGTGACAAAGTGATCACCTATATGCACATGACCCAATACCGACTCATGTTAATTACCCATTGTCACTAGTCATGGATGAGTCAATAGACATGTAGCTATAATCCACTACAACCCAATACACATGACCTATTGACCCATGTTAATTACCCATTGTTCACCAGTCATGGATGTGTCATAACATGAAGCTATAACCACGCACAATCTCATCCAAACTAAGTATCAATGACCCAGTGGACACATACGTCTTAAATTACCCATAGGTCACCAGTCATGGATGTGTCATAACATGACCCTCTAAGCAACTACAACCCCAATGCCTTATGACCCATATGATTTAAATATATACCCTTATTATGAATGTAACCTAATGCCATATGACCCATGACCCATATGAATTAGTCATAACAACCCGGGTCCCATGCAATGGTCCATCACACTAGAATATTATCCATCAAAATCCCAATGTAAGTAGTCTACCGACCCCAATCACATGACCCCTGACCCATGTTAATTACCCATTGTCACCATTCAAGGTGTGTCATAACATACACTCTAAGCCAACTACAACCCAATTCACATTACCCATGACCATGTTAATTACCCATTGTCAATATATGTCAAAATTAAAAATTGTATTGTTCCATTATTATATACGAAAAAACATAAAAAATAAGTGTATTAATCCAGTCAATGGATGTGTCATAACATGCACTCTAAACAACTACAACCCGGATGAACCATGACCTCATATTCATCACATTAGTCGAAATACCCATTAATAAATGTTAAAGTGATAACCTAATGCACATGACCCACGAACCACTATACACAAATCATCACGAATTACAATTTGCACATGACAATCTACTAGAACTACATCCAAATTAAGTTTTTCCTTCAATGAGACCTTTCGTGAAGTAGAAGCAGGCCGAATGGAACTGTGTGTTGTTCCGAGCATAATGCATATCTAATGTTGGCCTTTATACACTTATCTTTTCCATGTAAGTTGCTTGCATTTGAGCACTCTGCATTTACTTGAAGATCCTGGAGAATAGTATTTGGAGGATGTTGAAGGTCCTAAGAGTACGTTGGAGTGTTGAAGTCCTGAGGAATAGCTTGGAGGTGTTTGAAGGACCTGCAGATGAGCTCCAGGAGAACTACATCAATTGACGAAGTCCGGTATCTCTTTTCGCATAAAAAAAATCACACAGATCCAAAATTTTTTTGGGGCTGTTAATATAATAAAACAAATCAATTCTTTTAACAACCTAACCATGATATTTATTATTACCAAATAAAAACATGTAATGTTTCACCTTTGATTTTTGGACTGCATAGTATTTTACCATTAACCTCTCAGGTTTATAACGATTGTCGAAAACTAATCACCTTCTCCACAACTACAACTCAAAAGCTTCAAAATGGCACCATCTACACCATCTTTTTATGTTGAGATGGTAAGAGTGTGGGTGATATTTTTGTGGTTGTGATAACATCTGTTTTATGGCTATAGAAGAGTTTTTTGGCGGGAGTAATTTTGGCGATAGTATTAGGCGGGAGTAAAGAAGAGTTTTTTCAAACATTGCTATATTATAGTGGCTAAAAGGTATTTTTCCTTTGAATAATGTTTGAAAATATTTCATAAAATTCGTGACAATGTATTCCCCCCAAAAATTTCATGAATCCTGTACCAAATTAAGCACAGAAACAACTCCTCCTGGAAGATCAATAGGCCAAAATAACCGTGCCACAACTCCCTCTCATCTCACCACAAATCCACACTGACACAACTCTTATCATGGTCTCATCGCTATGACTCTCGCCGTATAGACACACACACTCCCTCACCACACAATAATAATTCTTATATAATGTCCTTTAATTTTGTACACATTGGTTCTAAAAATCATGTTTATATTCTCTAATGAAATGATTGATTATGCTGTAAATGAATTATTATCTAAGCAATCATATGGTAGACAACTTTCCCTTTGATTTACCCTTTCCCTTTGATATCCTCTTTTGGGCACATCATTTAAATCCTCTCTGTCATACTCTGCTTCTTAAGGTCAATCCTTTTTCATAAACTGGTAAAGGAAATGATATTAGGGATCAGTAAAGGGTGATATTATAAGGGGAATGGCCAGCTCAACTATCTATATATTTAATTGTGCAACTAAAAACTCTTTTCTAATAAATTAATAATTTTAAGGACTTAAGGGACTAAAATTGTGTCTTAAGTAAATTGTCAAGTTTACCAGAAATCTGTTCATATACTATGAGTTTATATTGATTTTTGTTCACCGGACCCTTAAACTAACGATGGGGTGACCTGCAGGGACTACAACCAATTAATCTTCAATGGCGGACTTGGACTTTGAAAACCAACACAATATGGTGGCGTTCTTGACAAAAACAGAAGGGAATGATGATTTTGCAGACATAGTAGACTTCTTGAATGCTAGCTCTATCAGATATTCCAATAACCTGTAAATCCCCACTGTTTAAAAAATTATGTTTCTAACATTAAGCAGTTTTGGTCTACTCAAAGACCAAAAACAGCTAATAATGAAATCACAAATATAATCCAATGCTACAAGATGTAGTAGTAACAGAATCATCGCCAGGAGTGATCATCAGTTTAATGATGAGGATGTTGCTACTTGTCTAACAAATGTGAGATTTTTGAAACCTTAGCATTAATTGTGATATATAGAAAGAGATTTCTGATAACTTTCTTTGAAAAGGCCTTTATTTTCTCCTCACTGGAAGTATCTTATACATACCATCCTACATTGCTTGAGTTCAAAATCAAACGGACCTTGTGAATAAATTTCAACAAACTAGCATCAACATTATTTGTTTAGCTTAAGGGTCAAAAGTTAATTTTCTCAAAATTAATTTTTGATGGTATGTTTGAGGAACTTGATCCTAAATCTAATTTTTATTCATGTATCCAAGGTTTTTACAACTACTTTGAACAATCAAATTAAAAATCTTTCTATACTTAAAGACATTTATAAACAACCTTTTCTTACTAAAAAGGTTTTTGCAAAACATAAATGAGGAAAGTCCAAAGATTTTTTCAAGGCAAAAACACACCTTTGTTTCAAAATATTTTTGGCAATTTCATGCAAAAGAGGGTGAAGGTTCAGGACAACCCTCTGAACCCCAACCAACACCTTCCCCTGATCAATCCTTTCATGAAGAACAGTTATCTGATATTCCATCATCATCACAACCACAAAAGACCCAAAAACATAGGAAAGGCAGAAAATTGTCAAACAAGGTTCTTGATCTGGAGAAGGCAATGACTGCTCAAGCAAAGGAGATTGCTATCTTAAAGAATAGAAGTCAAGAAGTATGGAAAAGAGAATAAGATCAAGAACCTCAAGGGTTAAAATTCATCAAGATGGGTACATCAATCCAAAAAAAGAAGTTTAGGATAAAGGAGGATGCATCCCAGAACATGGGGAGTAATATTAACGCAAGGTTAATATCAAATGAAGATTGACATGATGTTGGGTTGATGTGTTTTAGGGATGAAGGTATAACACATGTTGAAGGAGATGCAGAGCAAGTGGTTATTGCTGCTGCAGAAGTAGTTAATGCTGGTGTATTTGTTAGTACTGCTAAACCAAAAACACCTCCAACAACAACAACAACACTTCTTGAAAGACGATAAGTTATAGTTTGCAGCTACCCTTGTGTAGATGAGATAAGACATCAAAGGCAAATCAATTGTTTTTTGAAGAAGTAGAAGAATCTGCTATGGAACAAAAGAGAAGGCAAAGCTCTATTGGATGCAAGAATATGTTCCCCATACCAAAGAAAACACAAAAGATAGCAGATGAGAAAGAGCTAGATTAGAGAAGCCATGAAATTAACAACAGCAGAACAAGAAGCAGGAGCATGCAAAACTAATACATTTAGATCGTTTATTGAGCCTCAAAAAAATGCAGAGGAGGAAGAAGTGAAAAAGCAACAAAAGAAAAGACATGCTGAAGTGCTAGAATCAGCTAAGTATTACACTGAAGAGGATTGGGACATCATTAGGGCTAACGTTGAGTCAAATACAGAATTGTCCAAGATTCTTCTAGGAGAAAATGAGCCCGGAGAAGACTTTGCAACAAGGATGGTGAACTTTCCTAAATCAGAGAAATGAAGTTCTTTGCTGAACAGAAAGAGCTCAAGCAAGGAGAAACAGGCCTATGACACAAACTCAACAAAGAACCTACATGTCCAACTATCTGAAGCATCAAGGATCATGGACTTCTGCACAATTGAAGAAGTTATCTGATGAAGAGATCAAGGCAAAATATGAGAGGTTGGTCAGAAGTATAGCAAACTTTGTACCTATGGGAGCTGAAGAAAGAGTGAAAAGGCTTGGACCAGAACTTCAGTCTGATACTTCCAAGAAACAAAAGACTACTGAAGTTAAGGAGGTTCCAGTTACAGAGGAGCCAGTAAAGGAACCAACAGCTCCTAAGCAGGAGGAGATTGAGCAGCCAATCAAGAAGTCAGGGAGACAGAAATCAATGGCTAGGAAGAGGAAGTTGGGTCAATCAATGGCTAGGAAGAGGAAGTTGGGTCAATCAACTGCTAAGGAGATGAAGAGTATGAGAAAGAAAAAGAGGAGTTGCGTATGTTTTTGATCATTGTTGCTTTTGATGATCCAAAGGAAGTGACTATGAGATACTTGATCAAAGGTCTCCAATCATTGCATAGAACTCTTCTAATATTATGGACCCAAAACCACAATACATGAAGATGAGTATGAGGTCCAGAGGAGATTATGTGTTTGTTTAATTGTGGTTTCAATAAGAATGTAAGTTACCCCATTAAAGGAAGCAAAAGGTACTTTTCTTGTATTGACCACAGTCTTATCTATTTTAGACATAGATGATTTGTCTGCTCTATACCAGCTAGTGATGATTAATATCAAGAGTATACCTAAAGGATTTGATGTAATACTTTGGGGAGCTTTGACAACAATGTTACCATCCAAATGAAGAAGATGATTTCCTGGGAAATCTCCAAGAGAAAGTGGAATATTGTAGTTAGAAGTTACATAAATCAACAACTGGTGTTCATACTCTAAGACTTGTCATGAATGGTCATTCACAGTTCTAGTTGAGAAGAAGTACCCTTTGATGAAGAAAGTGTTGTTGCAGATGTTGGAGTTGAAATTAGAAAGTGAAGATGACAGTACTATGGTATTGGAGCTTATTAAATTCATCAAACAACATATATGAAGAACCATCTAAAGAGGTAAGGGTTGTTTAGTTTAGATTAAAGCCTGCTCTTATGTCAAAGGAAGGGTTGGCTTCTTTTGTTTGTGGGTCAGGATGTAAGGGTTGTTTAGAGTTTTAATAAATATTCAGTTTTGTGTCTTGAAAATAAGGTTATGAGGTATAGAAGTTTTGCCTGGATAATCCTAATTAATGAAAGTAAGAAGATTTTATTTAAAAGTTCAGGTGTTAGTTATTATGTTTTAAACAGGTTAAAGTACTTAATACTGCTAACTGCTATAGGATTCTAAAACTTAAATATAATGATTAAAAAAATAATTCTATAGTTTAATAATATAAAAAATATTCTATATAATTTAATTTAGTTTATAATATCGATAAATTTATGATATTGTTCTGGGTTTTTATGCTAGCTAAGTTAAAAATGCTAGCATACTTATTAAAACCTATTAAAAGTGAAACAAGCTAAAAATATGTAGAGTGAAAAAATCCACAGTTTATAATCAGTTTGCTAAAACTCTCAATAAAGCTACTATCGCAAAAACAATGAAGCTTAAACTTCTATATTAAACAAAAATGCATAACATTAACGAATAGGTTACTCTGGCAAGATGGTAACCCGCTTGACTTCGGTAAGGGAGGTCGCGGGTTCGATTCCTGCTGGGGTGTAACATCCTTTTTTATAAGCATTTTATTTAGCTACTCCATCCAACAAAATGAAACTTAAACTTCTTCTATATTAAAACGGAAGATGCATTCAATAAATGTAAAGGTTGCTCTGGCAAGATGGTAACCCGTTGACTTCTGAAAGGGAGGTCGCGGGTTTCGATTCTTGCCGGGGTTAACATCTTTTTTATTTATCCCTTGTTATGAATATAATGTTTTTTTTTTTTTGAATTTTATTCACATACAACTAAGCATAAAGTGACAAAAAGTGTTAATAAGTGTGACCATATGGTGTTTAAATTGAAGAAATGTGTAATTTGTGTGACTATTGATTATCTAATGGCCACATGAATTTGATGTTTATGTGACCTTTTGTAATATTTAGCCACACAAGCATGTTTGTTTTGGGTATTTAGTCACCAAACCAACAAAGCATAAAGTAACCAAAAGTGTGAATACGAGTGGACCATATGTGTTTATAAAATTGAATAAATGTGTATTTTTTGATGGAGACTCATTGATATTTAATGGTCACATGAATTTGATGTTTGTGTGACCTTTTAAGTAATATTTAGCCACACAAGCATGTTTTGTTTGGTATTTAGTCACATACGATACTAACCAAACATGACCAAAAGTGATAATAAGTGTGACCAATGGTATTTAAATGAAGAAATGTATAATTTGTGTGACTATTGATTATCCAAAGGGCCACATTGTAATTTGATTTTATGTGACCTTTTGTAATATTTAAGCCATACAAAGCACGTTTTTGTTTTTGGGTATTTATCACATACAACTAAGCAAAAAGTTAAGGTGAGGAAGAAAGTGTTTGCTTTAACCAAAGAGTTTAATAAGTGTGACCATATGGTGTTTAAAGTGAAGAAATGTGTTATTTTGTAGACTAATGATCATTCCATGGCCACATGAATTTTATGTTTGTGTGAAACCCTTTTGTAATATATAGTCCCCATCACAAAGCATTTTTTGTTTTGGTATTTAGTCACATACCAATTAAGCATAAAGTGACCAAAAAGTGTTAATAAGTGTGACCATATAGATTTTTTAAAGTGACGAAAATGGGTTTTTTGTATTTTGTTGACTATTGATCACTCCCAAATTGCCAACATGAATTTTATGATTGTGTGCAAAATGTTTAGTGTGACCATATAACCATTATGGTCCACAGTGTTAGAAGTAAATGTGACTAAACACAATAGCTTTGGCAAGCTAACACAAACTATAACTTATGACACACATATTAATTTGACGTGACCATAGTAAACGAATTTTGGCTTGCACTAAAATAAGTGTGTAACAAAACGTTTAGTGTTAACCATATGTGCACTTAGCACATTGTTCAAGTTGTGACAAACATTTTGTCACTATTATATGTATATCGTGACCAATGCATCAGACTTTACATGGAATTGTCACACGACGTTTCAAAATTCATATGTGACCAAACCAATATTAACCCAGTTACCTTTTAGCCACATATTCATCGAATGTGTGCAATACAGTTCTATATGATCACACGAAAAAAATGATCATTTGTAGACTAATTAGTAAATGTGTCATTTTTTGGTACCTTTGTCACATAAATATGTGAATGTTGGCTTTCATTTTGTCCGATTATGTGACCAAATCCACTTTTTTGTAGAAGTTAATACTATTTGGATGACATATAGATATAAAATTAACATACTTTGGACAATTAAGGTTGTTTATATTACCGTTGCGTTCAGAGTTAAATAGGAGTAGCAGAAAAACCATAATGATCGAATATCCGAACCGAACAGGAAAGAAACTAACCGAACAATAACCGAACTAATTAGCCAAACCGACTAACACTGAATTAAGGGTAAAAATATAATATGTGCTTAGAAACATAAAAATAAAAATATTTAGTTGCAAACTAACTGAGTTTCAGATTGGATATATTGGATAGCAAAACCTGAAGAACGAAAACCGAACCGAAAACCAAAATTTATATAAAAAAATATTTTTTAAATTTTAAAAATACCGAATAAATAAATCGGTTTGTCGTTCAGTTCACACATATACAAAATACCTATAGATACAATGAATTCATAAACGACCAGTGAAACAAACACGACGTACATATCCACAACATATACAATCGTTTTTTCCACCTAAAGGGTTATGACCTAAACTTTACAGCATAGTGCTTGCGAATACTCACATAAGTAGTTTATCGTTAATAAACAAAAACATAAAATAAGAAACTAAGAAACACATATTAAGAACATACAAAGTCATGTCGGAATGTGCAAGAATTAAAAAAACGTAAAAACAGATCATTTTTATTGGAAATTGTTTGTGTTTACCCACAGTATATCCCATGGATTTACATGATCGGTAGTAATCGTGGAAATTACCCACTTACGTTTCACCACAGACATAATCGGTTACTTTTACCATTTTGATATAAGTTATGTGTTTTCACGCATATACACGTCTATATACCTACATACAAAACATCTATAGATACAATGAATGTCATAAACGGACATGCAGAACATACACGTGTACATATCCACACATATACAATGGTTTGTTCCACATAAAGGTTATACCTAAACTTACACATACACTTGCGAAACTCACATAAATAGTTACGTTAATAAACAAAAACATATAATATGAAACTAGAAACACATATGAAACATTTAGTGTTATGATGTGGATGGGTGGTTATGGGGCTAAGTCATGTCGGAATGTGCAAGTATAAAAAAACGTAAAAACGATCATTTTTGTGGGAAATCCGTGGGTATTTACCCACGTATTTCCCACGGATTTATCATATCGGTAGGTAATCTGTGGGAAATTACCCACGACTTTCCCACAGACATACGCATAATCGTTTTCTTTTACTTTTTTGATATAGTTACGCGTTCACACGCATATACACGTCCATATACCTACATACAAAACATCTATAGATACAATGAATATCATAAACGGACATGCGGAACATACACGTGTACATATCCACACGTATACATAGTTTGTTCCATGGAAACATAAAGGCACTAGTTTTGTGGAAAATCCGTGGGTATTTACCCACATATTTCTCACGATTAACACAAAAGCAACATTTGTGGGAAATTTTTGGGTAATACACGCTGGTTACCCTGGATTTTGAGGTTCCACATGAATACAATAGATTTATTTAATATAGATAAAATATGCACATTATTGTTGCCTCGGCTAATACGTGTGAAATCTTCCACAATTTTCCCATTGGATGTCTAATAAAACAAAATAGTGTGAATAGTATGGGCAAATCTGGGGAAGTGTTGCCACGGATTCACACGAAAACTTGATCAACAATTTATGTGTTAAATAGTGAAAATCTGTGAGAAATATACCACATGTTTCCAAACCCGAAAATTTAGTCACTCAATTGGTGATGTATCTTGTGGGTATTCCGGTATATATTCACACTGTATGGGTAAAAGCTTTTGTTGTAGGTATGTGCAGAGCAATAATATCTCCCCTCGATCAGATTTTTCTGTACAACATTAAATTGCCTCACAATTCCGGACTATCTAAAAGTGGTAATCAAATTTTTTCCTCCTAACCGACATTGAAGTAATAGTGAGTCTACTAAAACTAGTTAATTTATCGACATCCCTCCGTTCTACCATCCTCTTAAATATAACAAAGATAGATGTAAATTGTAGCTGTAAAATTAAAGCAATGCTAGCTGCTACAATCTTTGTAACCTCCATAATGAGAGTTAATATGTTTTACCTTTCTAGCGATGTTGAAGGTTTATTGGATATATTGGATAACTGACATATACTTGGATAGAAAGGTCAACTTTATGCATGTCAAAAATTGGGTGGCATAAGCTAGTTCCACTCTTACCCCGCAAGATCACAATCATAGTTCTACTGTTGCTTCTTTTGTTTAATGTAATAGTCACACCAAATACACAAAAGGTTTTTAAAACTGTTACTAATATTGCCAAATCGAGCAGTTTCATCTGTCATATTCTTATCACCAATGCTTAAATATAAGCTCAAAAAAATCATGACAAAAGAAGATTTTATGCTTACTACCTTAACAAATTTTAGCTATACATAGTAGAGAGTTTATTACATGATTACTGATATATATTTACAAGTCGCTCTACATAAGACAACAATTCACAAGTAGTAGATATGGTAATTTGGACCTACTGAACCATATATGGTCAATTTTTTGGTTCAAGATGCCATAACCCCACTAGTATTAGGTGCAGAACAGTTTGAACATGCAGACCCTGGAGTGATACTCAACCATATGTAGAGAGCTGTAAAGTCATAGCTCTAGTTCCTCTGCTTGATGGCATTTAAATACCTAACATTCATAATAAAAAATAACATCAAGAGTAAACGTGCGGGAACGAATAGGATCATATTAACAGTGTAATTAATTAAACCAAATATAAACGTATGCGTACAACCTTATGATTCTAGCTAAAAACAATAATCAAAACCTCTTAAACACCTTTGTAATTCAAAAACCCAAATTCAATCAATATTCATGGGGATTGAAACACGTTACTTGTACCACACGTACCAATACCTAATTAAAACCGATATGCTAGTAATGAACACAAAAACTACTTTCCTTGACACTCAAAAAAATTCGATCAACCACAAGGGGTGAGGCCGATTCCGGATTGTTATGATCTACAAAAAGGAGAATAGAAGTCAGACTTTAGGTATTGTATGGGTAATACAAGAGATGGGAATATAACAAAGACCCTACAGGCCCTTTTATTATATAGTGGAAAACCAAAAGAACAAGTTCGACAAGGATTAGTATACCCTAATCCATTATCTGGTATGCCTAATCCCAAAATGATATCTAGAAACCATTTTTTGATCACATATTAATTCATCAAAAGACCATTCCTTAATTTAGTTAAGCAGTTCGTTAGTCATTCTCAGTTAAAAACTAAGCGTTTGTATATGATTTAATTAAATATTACATTATTATAAATAATTATTAAACATTTTACTCTTTCATACTTAAAGTTGCAATCCCGTGATCTCAGTTCGAGTCCTAACACAGACAGTTACGCTACTAATTTTATGTATTTCCATATAAACGAAACAAACTAACTAGCTTCCACTTGTAAAGTATATCATATAAATAGTGTGATCACAAATCGGTTAGTCTAGACTAGCAACAACGTCGATGCTCTAGTACAATCTCTAGTAAGAGGGTGCTCCTGGACAAAACCTTTTAATGATTCATCATTATAATTATCCCTTTTGTTTTCTAATACAATGTTATAAAGGATAATGGATCTAGTCATATCCTTAATAAACAGATTCTGATTTTCTTCTTCCCCCGTTTTATCTGATGAGCAAATTACCAAATCTTCAGAAACGTATTCCAAAAACTTGGAGTAGGCCACACACTACAAATCTTACCAATCCTACGAGGAGTGGCCCAGCTAGAAATAAACCTCAAAATGAAATTTGAAGGAAACAAATACACTTATTGACATACAAGGCAAAACTTATTAATTTGCAACACTCTAAAAAACAATCCGAAAACTACCATTTACGATATAGCTTTAAATTGGCTATCTACAGAAATAGAGTTACGCACTAATCCATTATACAGTTTCCTGTATCTCAAGTCTGAGGATAACTATTTTATGATTTACTTAATGACAAGATCCATAAAAGTACAATCATATAGTTTGGATAATCCTATAATCAATTCAAATAAATTCATCTAAATTTTGCATGAATCACATCAATATACTTTCAGTATATCCTGACACAATTTAGATTTGCCTAATTTAATAATATCCCAGTAACATTAATTGACAACGGACATTTAGAAATTCAAAATTCAAGGATTTAAAACAGGCAAATTAGGATACAAAATTAAATAACAAGAAATAAACATAAACCAATAATTTATTTCATCACATAATAATGTTACAATATCCTTTACTAAATACTAATCACAGTAGCATGAACTACTACTATTTGAAGTCAATTCATTGCCAAGATCAGTAACCTTCCTCAAGTAAAGCCTTATGAAAGGATCACTAAGCATTATAATCTGTGTGAACTTTTATTAACTTGATTTCAGCCACACTCGACTTGTTCTCTGAACGTATGACATATCTCCGTAAAAATGTCTGGCGCTTTCATAATTCCAGAAACATTGGCGAATATGATTGCAGCCAGAATTGTCACAATACAATACCAATAGCTTTTTTATTTGAAGTCATCACCTCCAAGAACTCCACATATTTCCTAATCCAAAACAGCTTCCATAGCAGCTTCGAGCAGCCATGTATTGAGCTTGTTGTTGCCAGACATTGCAAAATTGTTGTCCTGCTTCTTGCTCTTGATTCTCAATAATATATATATATATAAATATATTATATATATAGATATATATATTAATATATATATATAATATATATATTAAATATATATTATATAATATAATCTAAGCAAACAATCACCAAATACCTTTACCAAGGATTGTCAAATGTTACACAAAGAATAATATATATACGTAACCGGAAGTATGATTCCCGGGTCGTTATGTCCCAACGAGGCTTGAATGGAAAATCGAATGACGGATTGATGATTGATGTTTGAATATGACAAGGTTATGATGGGTTTTCTATTTCTACCAATTAAAAGTACAAAAACGATTAAATAAAACCTAAAAACGAAAGCTAAACAACTTAAACCTAAAACGGGCACGAAAAACGAGGGTCAAAAACCTAAATTTTTCAAATTAAACCCTAGAACATATTTAAAAGCTAAAATAGATTCTAAATGACAAATAACGAAGTTTTTAAAAAAACTAGATTAAAAACGGAGGAACTATGCTACTACTAGAAGCAGGAACAATGCTACCAGCAGGAACCCTTTTATACTAACAGCATGAACTATAAAGTAACTCTACCAGCAGGAACTATACTTGCTAGCAGGAACTATACATGTCTAACAGCAGGAAGAACAATGCTACTACTAGTAGCAGGATCAATGCTACCAGCAGGAACCATACATGTCTAACAGCAGGAACTATACTTAGTACAAAATTAATAATTTTTTTTTCAAATCTTTTTACATAATCTTAAGGAACACATAAAAATAAGCATTTTTTTATAACTATCGACATTTTAATGAAACCTGAAATTATAAGCTGGGAAAAAGCACTTTTAAAACTGACAAACTGCTAAATTAAAGTTTTTAAAAAGACAAAATGGCTTTTTCAGCCCTCTAAATAAGCTAGTAAAATAAGCTGAAAGTACAAAATAAGTTAAAACAGATAAAATATATACTACAAACTACTTATACTATGAAAATCAGACTCCAAAACAATCATTAACTAACTTAAAATTGAGATTAAAATCGGACTTTTTTTTAAAACCAAACAAAAAATGCACTATGACAAATTTTAAAAAAACTTGTATTTGATAAACTAATAACCCAAACTCTAGTACCAGATATTGGACATCTAAATATGAACCTAATAAGCAACTCTAATCCATAAAATAAGCAAGAACAACACCAAAACAGATTATGCTATTAGAGATGGATTTAAAGCAAATTTTTAGCAAAAACTTGAAAATAAGCAAAAACAAAACATGACTTGCAGAAAAACTTGAAACAAATAAACATAAGTTAAGACAAATAAGCATAAATAGGCAAAATAGCAATAATCAGCAAAAAATAAGCAAGTGCATAAAATGGCATAAAAATGAAATTTTATGACTTACAAAGGTCCAAATGCTTTGGTTAGGAACTATATGCTTCCAAATCAGTTCGTTATCACCCTATAGCTTACCAATAAGCACTAAACCAAGGCCATCCAATATTTGCCATGCTCCTTGATTCTTGACAGATTCTTTTTTGTGATATTTTTTTTATATTTTTGCTAGAATTAAGAACCATAAGACAAAACAAAGCTAAATAGCTCCCATGCTTAAATTGAGACAGCTTATAAGGCGTTTTAGAGCTTTTAAACCTTTTATAACAAGTAACAAAGATTAAAAAAAACAATATTACTAAAAATGCTTCAACTTTTCATTAAACTTAAAGATTACAAGACATGGAAAATAACTAATAATAAGCTACAAGTGACTGAAAAAAATAAGGAAAAGAAAAAGATTCGTCCAACTGGGGCTTACATTTGAGCCCTATTTATACTAAACTAAGCTAAGTCTTCATTCCTTTCTTGTGTGTTTCTTTTGTGAGAGGTTCAGCAGCTGTGTTTGTTGGAGATGCCTTCAAAATCAATCCCACCACCCCACGATAATTGTGCATCTTGGCAATCCATCACTGCCTTTAATCTTTCTTTATCTGAAAAAGTTGAGGATTGCCAAGGTGTCATGGCAACATGTGACATGGGGGAGGTAGTGGAGGTGGAAGAGAGGTTTTATCCAGGGGTGATATTGAGGTTGCAGGGTAAAAGGATGGAAAGGTAAAAGATGTACAGTACTTGGGTTTTGGGAATGGCGGGAAAGGGTTATAAAAGAGCAGGGGTGAGGTTTGGTGATTTGACATATTTGGCCC
Organism: Tanacetum coccineum; assembly: GCA_026074375.1. Taxonomy (NCBI): domain Eukaryota; kingdom Viridiplantae; phylum Streptophyta; class Magnoliopsida; order Asterales; family Asteraceae; genus Tanacetum; species Tanacetum coccineum. Next base: position 22,264 of record BQNB010062767.1, read on the forward strand.
CTCAACCTTTATTCTTGTATTGCACTCTTTTGCCCTTGAAGTGATGAGTTTTTTCAGGGTTTGCCAATTAAAACCCTTGAGTGGTGTATGTGGTAAAACACCAAACGTCCCTTGGTGGTAATACAACTTTGTGTGAGGATGCAAAAACGACCCCCTACAATGTATATTCCTGTCTTGCAAAAGCTAGGTCCTTTAAGGAGTTACAAGTATGAGTGTTTGGCAGAAATGCACCTCTAACTTGAATTTTTTATAAATTGCACAACCACCCTTGTAATCTTTTTTCATCTTTTAATACCACTTAGGGATTGGCATTTTGGTCCTCAAGTTATATTCTTTTGATTTGACTTCTTCTTGACTTTGACTTTGTCGGGGTTGACTTTGACTTTAACTGTTTGACTTTTCTGTTGACTTTTTGACTTGATTGACTTTTTGGCTTCGATTTTACTTCGTCTTTTCACACTATTCCGTTCCGTGCCCAGTTTTGTCATTTTTGGCTTTGTTTTTCGTCCTTTGTGTGATATCCGTTTCCTGCACACTACAAATGCAAAACAAACATATATTTGGCAGTTTTTGTCTGTTTTTGGTCATTTAAGTCTGTTTTTATTGGAAAAAGGTATGTGTAATTAAGCACATACCAAAATCCCTCATACAAGTATTGTCGTGTCCCTCACGCAATGTTATGAAGTAAATTTACGAAATTCTAAAATCTCAATCCCCCTCGACTAATAACCTCGAAAAGTAGCTAAGTGTTCGTCAAGGGGAACTAAAGAATCAAAAGCTTCGACAAGTCCTGTTTTCACCATTTTTTATCTATACACTAACTATCCCTAATATTTTGGAATTTCCCTTTTCTTCTCGACTTCCTGTTTAACTTCCTTAATTATATCAAACATTGTGATCATATATGAGAGACGCCCATAAGAAAAATCTACGATGTCCTACGATAAAAACATCGTCCCCGATTTTTCACTGTTCCAAACCAAGCAAATTAAACCCCCCAGGGATGGGGGGATATGGGGGGGGGGGAGGGGAGAGTGGAGGGGGGATGGTGGGGATCCTTTGTCAATATAAGTCTAAATGCTAAGCACTCATACTTATGACTTGTGAACTTTTAACTCCCAACATGAATATATGATTTAAATGTGTGTACTCATTTCAACTCAATCATAGATCAACTTATTTCCATAGTCGTAATTCAAGATGAATCATGACTCAAAGGCAACAACTTAATTTAGGACCTTGTTAACATGATTTAAAGAACGAAATTTTAACTGTAGAACTTTTTGCAACATCTTCATCATTATAATCATAAGTTCTTAAAGCTAGGAATGCGTTGCTTAGTTTGAACACCTACCTAGGCCTCGCTCCCTAGTAGGATATCACAACCAACGACCGGTGTTCTTAGTTTGAAAACCCACCCCGTTTGCTACGTAGTTGGGAAATCACATCAACACCTTATTCCTAATATGGCTAAGGATAGGTGTCTTAGTTTGAACCCTCACCTAGACCTCGCTTCCTGGTGAGATATCACAACACACCAAATCCCTAGAAGTAAAGATGTCTTAGTTTGAACCCCTACCCGTGGTTGGCGGAAGTGGGATATTAACGACACATCTTACTTGGTTCCATATAATCAAATGTATGTAATCATTGGCATAAAATTCATATTCATGCATTTTTGCATTATTTCCCCCTAAAAAAAATTTTTATTTTTTTTTTTTCATTTAAGCTTCTTTCATTTTAACTTTCAATTACCTAATAACGGAAAAATCCGCTTTTAAAGAATCAAGTACAAATTTGAAGCTTTTTCTGAAAACAATTGAATTGACTTAGTTGAATTGAATTGAGGCACGTCTGATTAGGTGATTAGAAGCTAATGGTGAGAAAAATCCACAAGTTCTCATATAATTTTAGAAGAATCTTGTCACACACCAAACTAATATTTAACTCTATCACTTCTATGTTCTTCACTTAATAAAATTCGAAGCAATAGAACTTGTGAAAGCTTAGCCCAACAAGCGGTGTGAGGAACTAGCTAGGGCTCAACACGCCCGATCGAGTCAAAAATTATTCTCATTCTACCCATTAGGAAAGTCAAAACTGTGACAAAACACTTATTTTATTTTTGAAATTTTTTAAAATTTTCATTTTTTTGGTATTTTTGCAAAAATTTGGTGGTAAAAACGGGATTACGTGATAACAACGGCTGCAGGCAAAAATCAAATCGAAGATCCCCCCCCCCCATACTAGAACTAAACATCGTCCTCGATGTTTCAAAGGGGTTCCTACGCAAATCTAAGGCCGTTTATTAAGTGTGCCAAAAGATAAAACGTTAGTCGATTAGATTTGGATACTGGATTCCCAAAATGAAGCTGAGGATGTGAAACTAGTGTGGATACTGCGAGCACGAGAGTCTTCACAATCCGGGAAATCCTGGACATACAACACAAAGCACACAAAACATAGACAAAACACGGGTAATGGAAAATGTGAGCCTCTTCACACAAAAACACTTATTTATTACTACTACTGATAAGCATGGGGTGCCTCCCACGAAGCGCTTGTTTAAGGTCGCTATGCTTGACCCGTCCCCCGAATTTATTGGTCCATGGGGAACGTCTGGAGATCCGGGACAACCTCGGTTGGTATGTCCCCTCCAAAGTAGTGTTTCAAACGATGACCATTCACTTTGAAATTTGGCCTGGAGTTTTGGGATAATTTACAGTGCCATATGGAAAAACTTGGGTTACAGTGAATGGTCCACTCCAGCGGGTCTTAAGCTTGCCTGAGAAAATCTTTAATCTAGAGTTAAAGAGGAGGACTCGATCACCGACGTTGAAAACGCGATTTTTGATTTTGGAGTCATGGATTCTCTTTGTTTTCTCTTTATAGATCAAAGAGTTTTCATAGGCATGATCACGAAGTTCATTAAGTTCATTGAGTTGAACTTTTCTGTGATCACCCGCTGTTTTGATATCAAAGTTTGTATGCTTAAGGGCCCAGTAAGCTTTGTGCTCGAGCTCATCGGAAGATGACATTCCTTACGTACACTTACTTATATGGAGTACACCTGATGGGTGTTTTGTAAGCTTGGGAAAACACCATAGTGCGTCATCTAATATATCCGATCCAAGATGCACGATTTTCGCCTCGGCCTTTCAAGAATCCTTTCAAACCCACGATAGGATACCTCAACTTGCCCACTTGTTTGGATTATACACGTGGAAGAGACGATGAGTGACTCCGTATTTAAGCATGACCTTTGCAAATGGTCATTGCAAAAATTGGTTCCGCGAGTCACTTAGGATTGCACGAGGGGGCACCAAATACTCGAGAAGAGAGATTTAAGAAATATACAAACAACTCGGTATCATTGGTGGGGAGCGCTTTGCTCAACCTCATTTTGATAAGAAATCGACTGCACTAGTATATATTGTTTCCCTCTTGATAGATGAATGGCCCCATAAAGGTAATGCCCCACATGTCAAGGAGATTTTGCAAACTTGGATAGAGATCTGTGGCATCTCATCAACGTTTGCGAAAGAGAGGAGAGTCGCAGATGACGTTGACAAATGTCACATCGGGTGACAAAGTCGTGGGCATCCTTGTAGATCGTGGGCCAATAAAATCCTGAATCGAAGACCTTTTTAGCTGTGTAATTGGCACCGTAGTGTCCCCCGGTGGGTCCACTGTGGCAAGCTTTGAGAATGTCAAAAGCTTCTTGCCCCGAAACACAACGCCTAATTACTTGGTCTGCACAGATCTTGAATAGAAAGGGGTCGTCCCAAAAGTAGTGTTTGACGTCTTTGAAAAACTTCCTTTTCTGTTGGGACGACATCCCTTTGATCACAAAATTCCCCGCATGGTAGTTTGCAAAATCGGCAAACCATGGGGCATTATCATCACCACGAAAGGTAACCATCCCAAGTGTCTCGAGAGGAAATGTTTCCGTAATTTCCTTTTTCTCGAGCTCACTTTTGATAGGGATTTTCCAGTCCTAGAAGGTGTATGCGGCGAGATTTCTGCTCCTTTGTTTAATCACGTATAACTACATCAACTTCTGGAGCAGCAAAATCTAACCGGAGCAATCTTGGCTTAGCATCCTGCTTGCAAGCAATACTTGATAGCCCGAGTGGTCCGATACACAAATCTTTGGACAAGACAAGATATGGCCGGAATTTCTCGAAAGCATACACTACGGCAAGTAATTCTTTTTCCGTTGTAGTGTAATGTGCTTGAGCCTCGGGCATAGTTTTGCTTTGCATAGTGTATCGACTGAAGTGCTTTGGTCTTACATTGCCCTAGGACGCCCCTACACAAAATCACTTGCATCACACATGATTTCAAAGGCAGTCCCAAGTCGGAGCAACTAGAAATGGAGCCTGGGTTTAACTTCATCTTAGGGTTTCAAATGCTTCAATACATTCCTTCGAGAAGATAAACGGATTTCTTTTTCAAGGAGGGGTCATAGTCTGGGCGATTTTGGAAAATCCTGAATAAATCGTCGTAAATCCGTCGTGTCCCGAGAAAACTGAGAATACCTTTACGGTAGTGGATGAGGCAATTTTTTGCATGACATCCACTTTGCACTTATCACCTCATTCCCGGATTTAGAAATCTTATGGCCAAGGACTATGCCTTCCTTGACCATAAAGTGGCACTTTTCCCAATTTAGCACAAGATTGGTGTCTTCGCACCTTTGGAGCATTTTGTCTAAGTGGGAAAGGCAAGAAGAGAAAGATTCACCAAAAACCGAGAAATCATCATGAAGACGCCATAGGTTTTCTCAATCATAATGTGAAGATTTGCAACCATACACCAGTGAACATGCCTGGTGCATTGCATAACCCAAAAGGCATGCGACGGTAGGCAAATGTCCCGTAAGGGCAAGTGAAGGTAGTCTTCTCTTGATCAAGTGGGTCAATTGGATTTGAAATAGCCTAGAATGCGTCCAAAAAAGCAATAGTACTCATTTTCCGGCTAATCTTTCAAGCATCTGGTTCCATAAAGGGTAACGTGAAATGGTCTTTGCGAGTTGCATCATGAGTTTTCGGTATCGATGCAAACGTTAATGTTTATCCGCCATCCCGTAACCAACCTATTGGGTATTACCTCATTTCTTCATTTTCACAACGATAGGCCTCCCATCATAGGGACGACATGAACCGGGAGACTTACCCATGGCTGTCAAGATAGGGTAAATAACCCTGCATGCAAGAAGTTTGATAACTTCTTGCTAATAACTCTCAGGATTTTGGGTAACCCATCTTTGATGTGAACTACGGTTTGCATTTTCCTCCATCAAAATCTTATGGGTGCAAAACTGTGGATCTATTCCCTTAATATCAGAAATTTTCCAAGCTATGGCACGTTTGTGTGACTTGAGAACCTTGATCAGGGCGGTTTTGTCCTCATCTTTCAAGTTTTTAGCGATTATGACGGGTAAATTTGTCATCACCCCTCCAAAAACGCATACCAGATGGGATGGAAAGCCGTTGATTCAAGGTCGGGAGGATCTTCACATGAAGATTTAACCTTTTCAGGCACATTAATTTCACAAACTGGTGACGGTGGGAGATTTGGGTCACTATTGATCACACTTAACAACTCCTCAAGGTAAACAGTATCTCCCTCAGAATCATAGATGTCATCAACACCCGGTGGTATTGAATCATCGTGTTCAAGAAATGCATCGATCTCTTCCATTAGAAAATCACTTCCGCCGAAGGAGTGAAAAGATGAGAGCGAGAATCCGATCGTAAGACACAAAGTAGAAGTGGGGATGCCACTTCAGAAATATAAGTACTTCAAGAACATATTCTTTACAAGCAATGTCAATAACATCGACTCGGTTAACTGATTCGATGATATTGTAGGAGAGAGTTTTAGTATCACCAACTTTGAAGGTCACGGATTGGTCATTATGTCTAAGGGTCATTTGTTCACCGTGAACATCTATTAAGGCACGTGCTGTCCTCAAGAAAGGTCTTCCTAAGATTAAGGGAGCCCGAGGATTGGCAACATAATCAACGACCATAAAATCGGCAGGAAAGAAGAACGTTCCACTTCACGAAACATCCTCGGCGATGCCGGTTGGAGTAGAAATCTTCGGTCGGCAAGTTCAAGTATCATTCGGGTTTTGGTCAAAGCTGGGAGACTTAGTTCTTTCCAAATGGAGAGAGGCATTAGGTTGATGCTTGCACCGAGATCGGCCAAGGCTAAGCATTCATTCATCTCCGGAAAATCACACGGTATAAGAAATCTACCGGGGTCTCCAAGTTTCTCGGGAAACTTTTTTAGGATAACCGCCGAGCAATTCTCGTTTACCGGTGTCTTTGTCAACTCAATTATCTTATCCTTGTCATTGAGGAGCTTTCTAAACATTGGTGCAAATTTGGGCATGTGTAGGAGAGCGTCCGCGAAACTTAGCTCGAAATGGAGATTCCGAAAAATCTCCATAAATTTTGAAGCTAGAAGATCGTCTTTTTCACGGAACTTTTCTTTGTTGGCCCTTGAAGGATAAGGCAAGGTTGGTTTAGTCTTTGGAACAACAACGGGCTCACCAATTTGGTCATTAGTTTGGACCACCGGAGGTTGGATGTTTTCGGTGCTTGGTTGCACCGTATCCTTTGTCACCTCGGGTTCATTTTCCGTCTCTTTAGGAGGAGAAGAAGTTTGAGGTCCATTATAGGAAACACCGGCTTCGGGTAGTGATTGATTTCCATCACCTTTCGGGTAGCAATGGGTGTTGCTTGAAGAGAACCCCGAGCCCGAAGTAGAAGCAGCATAACTATGCACGAAATTGGTGATTAGGTCGTTTAAATTTGCCATTTGATTTTGCATATTTAGCATAACCGCGTCATCAGCTTTGACGTAGTGAATCAAAACGGACTTAGACACACCTGGTGAGTTGGATGAGCTGAGCGGAGCTTCGTATGAGTGGAGCTTGAAAAGTCGCAGGGTTGATTATCTAAGGTTGGAAACTTGGTCCTTGATTGAAAATTATTTACCTCGATTTTGGTTCAAATTGTTTTCCCCGATTTTGGTTGAAATTATCCCCCGATTGTTGGATGTTTTTGATGGTTTTGCATAGGAGAAAACCGAGAGGTCGAATTTGGTTTGCGACCCATCTGAGGTCGGTAACTGGCAATCCCTTGGTGTAGTTTAACTGCGGCAGCTTGTGACACTGGTTAGTTAAGTATTCTTGGATATTGTCACGATAGTCATTGGTGGCTGGATAATTTTGGTAAGAATGACCACCCTCGCAAGTTACACAACCTTGCTCGATCGCCTTTACGGGAGCGGGAGCTGGAGTCTGGTTTTTCTTATCGAGAATCAATGCTCTAAACCATATCCTTTTAGTTTCAACACATCGATTGAAACTGCATGGGGTAGTAAGAGCTCATACTCACTTTGGAAACAATAGCCTTGCTTCGTGGATTGACGAACTTTTGGACTGCTCTCGATGATTTATTAGGCATTCTCGAAGGCATTTTATCCCAAAAAGTTACCACCCGCAGCGGAGTTCAATGAAAACATGAAATCATTGAATTAAGGGCATTTATAGAATGTATCGAGTTGATGCAATTCCGAAAACCCATGATGCGGCATCCCCTAAGAAGATCATTGAATCGGTCCCATGCCTCGTAAAATGTTTCATCAAATTTTTGTTGAAATCTCGTGATTTCATTTCGAAAGATTTGTTTGTTTTAGAGGGAGGAAGAATTTGTTTAAGTGAATTCGAAACAAGATCATCCCATAAAGAATTCGATAGGAGGGGGCTCTATTTCCAACCAAATCGGTTTGCCTCCCTCGAGGAGAAATGGAAAAAGCATAAGCTTAACCGGCGACACGGGACGGTTCGGGAACTCATCGTAGAATTGATCTTGTTGAAATATCGGAATGTGGGCATGTGGGTCTTCATTAATCGGTCCCAAAAAATTGCTTGTTTGAACAGTATTAAGTAGACCCATGCTTGATTCAAAGCTTTAGTTCGCGGTAATTTTCGGGAACAACCGATCGCATCTCGTAACCCTCGGTGGGTGCTTCGAGCAATTGCGCCATAGTATGTTTTTTTTGCTTAATTGAATGAGTCAATTATGAGCTAAAAATTTCTACAGGTTTTCTTCCCTATGGTAACAACAAAAAGATCACATCATTTCTATCTCATATGCTTTAATATGAAGACTGCTGAAATCAACATCATTGACAATCTTGATAACGATGTTGACGATATAAGTGTAAGATATTGTGAATTGCCAATTTATCTGGTAAGTATTTTTTAAATATATTTAATGGTTAATTTTAATGTTGCAGTTGATTTTCTTTTCTCAACATCTAATTTTTTTTCTAAAATAACCCATTTGTATTTTATTAACTTTTTAACACACAAATATTTCTCAATCTTTGACAAATTTTAGTTCAAAATTTTCTTCAAACATTTAATTGTAATGCAACTATTATACTCCACTGCGTTAATAGTCAAAAATATTATGCTGCAGTGGAGTATAAGTATGTTGCAGTAGAATTAAACTCCACTACAATACGAGTTAAAATCAATTAGATGCAGTGGAGTATAAATACGATTTAGTAGCATTTTATCCTATGATTAAAAGATGGTGGTTATTGTGATTAGCTTTTTAAACTCATTAATTAAACTTTTAAAAACAATATTGATTTATAACTAATGTATATCTTATCATTTTTCATAGATTCACCCATTTCTTGACTACCTGGGAAGAATCAATCATCCAAAATTTCTTAATTTCAAAATGAACAGACAAAAACATACTAAAGATGCATTGGAGATCAATATACAATTGTATTGATTGTGGTATTGATTCGTCAATAATATATATATAATATATAAGCCAACACTCAACCAAACACCTTTAGCCAAGGATTGGTTAAGAGTTCACACAATAAAATATATATGTTTCCGGAAGTTTGATTTCCCGGGTCGTTTTGTCCCAACGAGGCTTGAATGGAAAATCGAATGACGAATTGATAAACGATGTTTGAATATGACAAGGATATGATTGGTTTTCTATTTCTACAAGTTAAATATGCAAAAACGATTAAATAAAACCTAAAAACGAAAGCTAAATAACTTAAATCCTAAAACGGGCACGAAAAACGAGGGCTAAAAACCTAAATTTTGCAAATTAAACCCTAGAACAAATTTAAAAGCTAAAATAGATTCTAAATGACAAATAACGAAGTTTAAAAAAAACTAGACTAAAAACGGAGGTCGTTTGACCCAAAAACGAGTCAAAACAAAAACGGGAACGAATCCCGTTCTTTAAAAAGTAAATTTTTGAAAAATTAATCCTACAGAAACTTTTATATTTTTCCTACAAAATATATGAAAAAAGAAAATTTTAAAAAAAAAGTTTATATTTTTCTGATTTTTCTTTTATTTTTTATGAATTTTTAAAGTCTCTTATTTTGATGGTATCTTATAGGCATAGAGGAGTGATTGGGAACAACTGAGACATAAATAATCAGGTGGGAGTGCGCGACACAATTAAAAATTACTAAAAACATACGTACAAACCTTAAGATTATAACTTATTGTTACGAGTTTATATAGATAGGTATTACATAGCTGAAAGTGGAGGTCCTAGAAAATAGATGCTTACAAGCTATCCAAATACTGTCAAAATAATCTTCAACAGCTTATAAGCTTAAATGGCCAAAACACACTTAAATACCAAAGCACTCAAGGGTCTAACAGAAAAGACCCAAGGGCGCAGCGGTAGAGTGTGTAGAGTTATAAAGGGTGAGAGTGGTAGGGGTCGAGGGTTCGAGTCTTGCTCACCCCTGACTTCCCATTTTCCCCTTCTTTTTTTTTTGAAAAACTTATAAAATGAAAAAGCTAAAATAAATGAAAATAAGTAACTTTAAAACTTGGAATTCTTTTGAAAAGCTATAATAAGCCCGAAATAAGCTAAAAACTAACATGGCTTATAAACAACAAAAGGCTTAAGCCTTTATATTTTTGCACACAATAAAGCTTTAATAAGCTACCCCTACAACAAATTATAGCTATACACTAAGCTATTGCAACCTAAATAAACAATTTAAACCACAAAGAAAACTTTAGATTAAGCTTAAACAGCTTAAAACCAGACAAGGCTTTCATAAGCCTTGAGGGCTTATGTTTTTGAAATTTATTAACCCTACGGATGCAAAATTATTTTTCCTAAGAACTATATGACAAAAGAAAATTTTAAAAAAAAGAATTATATTTTTTTGATTTTTATTTTATTTATTATGATTTTTTTAAGTTTCTAATCTAAATAAATTATAAAAAATACTAAACTATTTTATAAAAAATCTGAAAAAAATACAGAAAATAGCTTAAAGGGCTTATCGAATAAGCAGTTAAAAAGGGAAAATAAGCTAATAAGCAAAACTGGCTATATTACTATATAAATTGAATAATGCAAACTATAAACATAAAAGACCCAAGGGCAGTGTGTAGCGGAGCATGGTGTTAAAATTGTTGGTTGAGGGTGGTAGAGGTCCCGAGTTCGAGCCTAGGCTCACTTGGGGCTTCCCACTTTCCCAACAATTTTTGTTTTTGCAATTTTTTTACACTTTTATAAAACACACAAAAATAAGCACTTTTAAAACTTGGCTTTTTTTATGAAACTCAACAAATAAGCTGGAAAAGCCAAATAAGTCAGACAGATTGGCTTTTTAGTCTAAGAACAAAATTTGCAAACTGTTTGGCTTTTTTTTAGAACAAAAAAGCAAAGGCAAATCACAAATAAGCAAATATAAGTCCTACCTTACACCTAATGAGCAAACACAAACAGAAATAAGCAAATATAAACAAACCAATAAGCCAGGACAGCCAAATAAGCTATAAGCCAAATGGGTTTGGGCTGCAGGCCCAAACAGGCTCTTGGGGGACTTTTAGGGCTTATTTTTAAGCCCTAAGAGTGGGACCCAATGGCTGAGCTTATAGGGGCTTAAAGCACACCCTATAAGCTAGCCAAAAATGCTAAAAAGAAAGAATTTGGTAAGCCTTATGACAGCTTAAAGGAGCTGTCAAAAAGGGCTTAAGCACCAGGGGAGATTTGAAAGGAAAAAGGGGACAAAAAGATAGCTTAAAAATAAGCCACCAAATAAACTTTAAAATGAAAAATAAGCTGAAACAGATAGACACAAGCTCCTAATGAGCTTGTGCACCAATTTTCAAAAGCTAAAAACTAATTTAAGTGACTCAAATTTGAAATTGAAAAAGTGACAGATTTGACTATGAAAATTTAACAAGAAATACTTGACAGATTTTTGCTTGGACAATTGGAAAACCAAAGGACTTTAGTACTGCATTTTAAACCTATAATTATCACCAAAACAAGTCTCAAAAACAAGATTAAAAAGCCTTAACCCAATAAGCCCTTATAAACTGTTTTTGATAACAGTTTTAAAGGAACTTTTTAGGAAAACCTATTTTGGGTCTTAACCCAAACACCCCTTTAAGTATTGAAATGGCTTTTTAAGGCTGTTTTAACACTTTCCAAAAGACCATGAAAACTAAATCTAAATCTTACTACCAGTAGGAACTTTGTACTACCAGTAGGAACTTTGTACTGCCAGTAGGAACAGTAGGAACTAGAAATTCATAATTCCTAACGGGGACTCAACAAAAGATAATCACACATCAATATTAAGCACAAATAAGCACAAGACAATAGCAAATAAGCACTAAAATAAGCAAATTAAAAATCCAACAGTTTACAAAAGCTAAAAGTGACAGTTTTGAAGAAAACTTGTAAAATGAGATTTTAAACTACAAGATCTATATTTTAGGCACTAAACAGCAATAATAAGCATAAATAAGCATATTGGAACAGGAGATAAGCACAAATAAGCTGAAAATAAGCAAATGCAAGAAAATGAGCTAAAATGAAGAAAAGAGGACTTACAAAGCCCTTTGCTCTAAACAAGGGTTAATAAGCTATTAAAAGCTCTGTCTACAAGCTCCAGCTTATCAAAGATAAGCTGGTGGTGTCCATAAGCCCTTCCATAATTGGCTTATCTTCCAAAAAGTAAGCTGTGGTAATTGAGGGTGGACTTTTTTTTTTTGAATTTTCTACTTAACTTTTTAGTTTACTCAGTGAAGAAAGCTTATAAATAAGCTATTCTAAGAGCTTTTTTTTAACATATCTTATCTTAATTTAGAGATTTAGAATTTAAAATTCGAACTTGGAATTTAACTTAAAAACCTCAAACTTTGATTAAACTTGGAAAAGAGTACAATTCTGAATTAAAAGCTACAATAAGTTAAACATAAGTTAAAATAAGCTGAAAAAGACTTAATTGAAAAGTAAAAACTAAGTTATATCTCCTTCGGCTTACAAAGCCCTTTTATTTATACTACAATCTTCATTCTTGGCTTCCCAAAGTGTGCTAGTTGTGTGAGATGGTTCAAACCCTTCATCTCAGCCCTTAATATTCAAGTGTGCTTCTTTGAATTAATTCTGGCCCTTGATTCGTGTAAAGAACCTTGAAATTGATGGGATTGCCATCATGATGTATCTTGTGACCAGGGTAGATAGTGGGGGTGAGGGTGAGGGTTTATCCAGGGGTTTTGTTGAGTTGCAGGGTAAAGGGAGGTGGGAATACCCGTGAGTGGTTTGGGGGGAAAAATGGGCGGGAAAACCTGTTATAAATAGGTTTGGGGTGACAGAGTAAAGGTTTGGGTGTTTGGCAACTTAGGTCCCCTAAGTTGTATCATTCTTTTGCTGGAATCGTCCTTGTGGGATGTTAACAGTTTGGGGACTTGGCAAGTTTAGTCCCCAAACGTGTTAAGAGTAATTGCATGCATAGTCCTTATGGCAATATGAGTTTGGGGGTTTGGCAGGAATGCCCCCCTCAACTCATATAAGTAAATTGCACAGTCAGTCCTTGTGTGTTACAACTTTAAGGGGTTGGCAGAATTGCCCCCTTAAGTTATAAATACCCTTTTTCACTTAAAGTCTTTGAAATCCAACTTTAAGACTTGGCAATTTCAGTCCCTCAAGTTGTCTTTTTGACTTTGCTTTGACTTTGACTTTGTCGGGGTTGACTTCCATTCCGTGCTCAGTTTTATCGTTTTTGGCTTTGTTTTTCGTCCTTTTTTGTGATATCCGTTTCCTGCACAATACAAATGCAAAACAAACATATATTTGGCAATTTCTGTCTGTTTTTGGTCATTTAAGTCCGTTTTTAATGGAAAAAGGTATGTGTAATTAAGCACATACCAAAATCCCCCATACTAAGGTATTGCCGTGTCCTCACGCAATGTTATGAAGTAAACATTTACGAAAACTAAGAATCTCAATCCCCCTCGACTAATAACCTCGAAAAGTAGCTAAGTGTTTGTCAAGGAGAATTAAAGAATCAATAGCTTCGACAAGTCCCGTTTTCACCATTTTTACATGTACACTACCTATCCCTAATATTTTTGGATTTTCCTTTTTCTTTTCTTAACTACCATGTTTGACTTCCTTTATTTTATCAACACTGGGATCATAGAATGAGAAGCGCCCATAGAATAATCTACGGATGTCCTGACGGATAAATTCATCGTCCCCGATTTTTTTTCACTAGTCCTAAAAATGAAATCACCGCTAAGTACAAGTAAAGATGCTAACACTACTTATAACTATGACTTGTCAACTTTTCGCTCCCA
>BQNB010062768.1:0-31504 GCA_026074375.1 Tanacetum coccineum
CAGTAAAAGGCATATACTCAATAGTGAATGGAATCATATTTAGTATCAAAACATATTGCGTTCTTATTTTCACAAAACAAGTATCCCCCTCGCGGGTTTAAAAACATATAAAACACTTAAGAGTGAGGCTATGAACTCACCTCGATTGGAGACGGCGATCAAATAGTCGAAGCAATCCACGAAAAATCAATGAACACGATCACGACCTATAATCTACGTCGCCCGATTACTATGCCGAAAAGTATAATCAACGATGCGTACATCGTATCAACAAAATCATATATTTAGTGTATATATATATTCATACATGTGATGAGAAATCCACTTGCGCCCTAGATCGTAAAACCCCACAATATTAGGTTACGATCATTCCTTTTATTTATATTACATATTGTTTAATCGGAAACTTTCTATTTTAGGAAACTTTCTATCTTTAGAAAGTTACTATTTTCGGAAAGTGACTATTTTTAGTAAGTCTCGTTATTCATTTATATTTATAATAGTATTTATTTATCTCTTCGAATCCTCGGCATTCAATGTGGTTATTAATTACTCGTATCGATATTATTTTTCGATTATTACAAAAGTTTCTATTTTTAGAATCTACGTCGCTCGTACCCATCGTTAAGTTTAAGATATCTTATGCTCAGTAATAAAAGCGTTTACTTACTTTTATTATACCTGACAAAATTAATATTAACCCGTTGACATTCAAAAGTCAATGCTAGACTTTGAATGACTTTGACTTTTCATACACATTTATGTTATCAAATCTGACCCGCTTCAAACGACCCGTCATATCACATTTTCAAGATTCGGACAAAGATGAGATTTTATGTAAAACGACATTCCGGACAACTTTTTAGTTTTAGCCGAGACCCAAAACTCGACGAAAATGACCAAAATGCCCCTGCAAGTTTCTGCAGGAACTTTGACTATTTTAATAAAAACACAAGATGCGATTTCTACTCGCTTTGACTATTCCGGATGGAAAGTCAGTCAAAACAAAGGGTAATTATACCAACAAAATAAAAATACAATCGTGGAGGCTCTTATCATAAGAGGCAAAACAAGTACGAAAATATATTCGACAAAACCAAATCACGTCGTTCTAACTTTTATAGTCGCGCTCATCATATGACACAATATACGTCGCGGAATATATCCGATTAAAATAATTATTACATCGTTCTCATCAGAAATTTTCTAAAATGGGTGATTGATCCAAACTTAGTTGGGGATCATAAAAGCAACAAAACCAAGCGCACCTTGCTTATCAAATCTAAGACCAAAACTTACGTCGTTAATTAAATTAAAACATATGTCGCTATTTAAAACCAAAATAGGCATTAATAATCAAAACCGGTATGTATTTATATCATTATCCAAATCAAAATACTCATCATTATCCAAAACTAAAATACACATGCCTCTCTTCCGGTCTCATTTAATAATGCCCTACCGGTTGCGAAAAATATTATGGAGTACCTACGACCCCATCAAACGCATTATAGCACAAGGAAAAAAACTATATATTCAATCAAGCACATAATCGTCTATTAGTTATTTTAGGATGACTCTATATTTATACCTAGCTTATCATCACGCTTAGCAACAATCATGCTTTCTTTCTATAAGTTTTAGCAAAATAACCACGCTTACTTATTGAAAAGCCTCAGCGATGGTTATGCTTATCACGTGGGTTCATACCCAACTGATTAGATCGATTATTATACCGAGATTGGCGGATGGCCATGCTTTTTGGTAATGACCTCGACTAATTCACGGTTAGGTTTTAGCCTACCATAGTCATGCTCATGGGCTAACATGCCACAACCGACAATGGTATACCAGGCTTACGTACATCTCAGATTAACCTTCATCTACATTTGGGGTAAACACACCCATTCACTCACGTCCTAAGCCACATCACGGCTACAAAAAAGTGACACAAGCGCTTACTACCATTCAAGAGCACATAGCACATAAATCACATAATTCACATAATTCGGCGGGGATAATTCTGCTACAACACATAACGTCAAATGACAATTTAAAATCAATTAAGAAAACAATGAGCATCATAGCTCATTGCTCGTTCGACGAAAATAAAAATTTCAACGTCTATGTACCGCGACCAATGTAGTCGACTCGGTCGTATCGTATCGTCTTAAATCCTAGATGACTTGACTAATCAAGTCGAGATAATTTACACACATTCCTAATTCAATACCGTTCGGCTTAAGGCGCTAGCTGCTTCGATCGTTCCTCCAGGATGGAAACGGACGTTACCATTCGACTGGATTCTCCAGTCTTTTCGCTCTTTCATACGCACATGAAGTCGTTACGTCAAGGGGTAAAGATCACTAACCTTAAATCAGGTGTTGCTTAGTGCCTTATTATAATCCTTGACGACATCAGGTATACTTACAACTATACTACCACTACATTCCATTTCGGGAAAAGAAGGATTCTTCACGACCATCAGTTGATACGTAAAAGGCAACACTCATCGAATGTAGGAGGGTTCTGCTTCATTTCTCACTTTCAGCCTCGAGACTCGCCATCTCAGCTTCCACCCACCTTAGGAATCTTTACATCTCCAAGAAGATCCCTTCTTGGTGTCGGTATCAGGTTCACACCCTTGGTAGCTTAATTCTACTATTGCTTACAAGCACACCGACTATACTTGGTCTTAACACGTCTTCATAACAACCACCAATCTTCATCACTACTAGCAAATTTTTCACTCCTTTTTAGACACATTCGTTTCGAACAAGGCATTTTCTTTTCGGGACGACTCGGTCATAACGACTCGCATGAGACTCTTTCCATGCAGTCGGTAAGAATAGGGTTACTTGCATAAGTATCCGTAGCAAGGTAAAAATATTTTCTCCTTCCGAAAGCTTGACTCAAACATTTTATCTCAATTATCAAGCATTTTAAGGGTGATCCTAAATTATACATAGTTGATCAGGTTATGCATAATTGAGGACCAAACGACATCATGTCCATCCTCGTCAAAACGTTTCTTTTTCATACGCTACACGCGTAAGTTATTTCTTAAAAATTTGTTTAAAGTGTAAAAAAATTACTATTTCAAAAGAAAGAAAAGAAGATAGCACCACCTTCCGTTCTTATTATTTAATAGGGAATTTGTTCATGCATATTATATCATAGAAATATTGTTTTTTAAAGTAAGTTTATCTGACACCATAGGGTCAGTTTATGAAATTTGATAACACATTTTCCATTGTTTACACAAACAATTTATACAACATAGTCAATATGATTCGCGCAACGACATTTGTTCAACACACAAATTCGCTATTGTAATTCACAGTTTTAAAATCATCAATTCATAATACATCATTAAATACAGTTTGGTCAACAGTCACAGCAAGAGTCAAAATAACACCCACTCATGGATAATGCAAGCAAGTAAGTTTCACACGCGTGCGAAAGATCCATCAACCGGAATCATTTCACTCTCGTGATTAAGTTAATCTAGTAACAAGGCCCCTCAAAACATCAATATCCACAATCATACAAACTCATAACCAAATGATAATCATAGTCTCATAACCATATTGATAACAATGCTGGCGGTAGTACACGTACAACCAAAAATCCCCCAAAAGTTACAATTCTTCGGTTCTAAGACCGATACATCCAATCATGATGATTCTAAGTTTCTAATACAGAAATCCTAACATATCCAAATGGCTGCGGTGTTTACAAAAACAAAATACACCCGGCAGCATGACCTCACTAACTGACACTAGCAGTTTAGTGACTATACAAGTGGTCATCATCTAATCCAAAAATCAAAATAAACAACTGATAGGACTACTAGGGTCCTGATGGTCTTCTCTCCAATGCCGTAATCCGTCTCTCCAATCTTAAAATGCACCGCATCACTATGCTCTCCCTGCTACCCATCTTAGTAATTGTAGTCTGTAGCTGCTGGATCTGCGTGTCTCTCTGCTTCACATCTATCTGCAAGGCCTGCACCTGCTGAGTCAACTCAGCAATCGTCTCGTCTCTCTGGGCCACAGTCTGCTGACCCTCCTCGACCTGAGCACCAACCTGCTCCCATCTATCTGCAGTGTGGGCCATCTGGGACACTATCACCTGTACCTGTCCCTCAACAACATAGACCCTCGGGCCTAACTCCTCAATGGTAACACCAGCTGCTACCTCTGCATCACTCACCTGGTTATCCCTCTGCACCAACTGCCCATGCCCGTACTCTAGGTTACCCAGACGGATACTTAAATCCTCGATCACGAATGGAGGTACAGGGAGTCCTAGGGCTGGGTGAGGGAAAGACGGTCCCTCAGCAACCGCTTAGATGGACCTCTAACCTCATAAACACTGGGTGGGGGCACTGCTAGCATAGGAGGTGGTGTGGTAGGAGCCATCAACCAATCCTCATTTACTTCCCAGACCTCCTCCTCACCAAACCCGTCAGAGGCATCATCCTCAAAGTCATCATCACCGAACAACGCGGCCAGGTCCTCCTCCATGTCCATCAGGGGAGCATCCATCTGCCCCTCCGCTATATCAACTACGGGAGCGATCACCTTCTCCTCCTCTGCCTCAGCTACCGGCTCAACAACCTCCTCAATAGCAGGTACGACCATCTTCTCGTCCACCATTTCTTCAAGCTCTCCCAGTAAGTAGTCATCCGCCTCAAGCCACCCGTTGTGATAGTCCGGGTTACCAGCATACCCTGATAACGGTGCGGGTGAAAGAAATCGTAGGCTGGGTGCGGCTCCAGCTCTTCTACGGGGAAATCGAACACGCGATCAAGCGACAAAGGTTCGCCCATGGTACTACAAAAGAAAAGAAATACTTATATTAGTAACCATCATATATATTTTTAATCATATGTAAAAATTATACTCATCACATATCAAGATGGTTTTATGGCATTGCATTAGATGCATACAGAAAATTTTAAGTTTTTCGCGAGGTGCGAATACCAAGTTATATATATATATATATATATATATATATATATATATATATATATATATATATATATATATATATATATATAACCATACATCATAGAACGGATGTCGTATATATATACTTATATAATCGTTACTTATACCGAGTGTATCCCACTTGTTACACACATATTATGCAATCAAGTATACCACATAAGGCTTCTAAGGATTGGGAACAACACGCGCGCGGATATCGGACATCGGTGAAAGACTCGTGAAAATTTTCCGAAAACAGTTGTAGTTCAAGTTTTGTAAAACGACTTAGTTCACTACAACTCGTGCTCTGATACCACTCTGTAACACTCCCAAACTACGATACGCAGCGGAATACAACATTTGGGGTGCTACTTCATAATACATGCACACGAGTCTCAGTAAACGTTCAAAGATACGTTTATAAAACAAACTTTATTTCATTTATTAGAAAGATCAGAGTTACATAGGTCCCAAAAGACAGTAGATATTTCTACCATTACAACTCTTAATACGACTTTCATTTCTAAAACATTGTTTTTATTAAACGACACTATTCACCGAGACACCGTCCTTGATATCCGCGTTCCGTCCCATCCAAGCCATCAACATCAACTAACCTGAGATACATGCTTAAAAAGGTCAACAAAACGTTGAGTGAATTCATAGAGTTTGCAAATAACAGTTAGAACGCATATTTGGTTCAACAAAATATATAACATTCCTCGTAGACAAGTTATAAAAATATTGATTTCCAACTAAATGAGCCCATGTACCTATACTTTAACACATTCATTCTCGTAGGACGAAATTATATCCGAGAAGTATGCCACTTCTCCTAATACTAACTACAAAATGTCCGTTTGACAGGGTGGTCACAACAGATTTAAACCCCGGACAGGGTTGTCAAACCCAATAGATCTATTTAATGCATTAGCGTTCACCCACAACAAGGCAATTAACGGTCACACAGTAAAAGGCATATACTCAATAGTGAATGGAATCATATTTAACATCAAAACATATTGCGTTCTCATTTTATAAAACAACAAGTATCCCCCTCGCGGGTTTAGAACATTTAAAACAGTTCAAAAGCGAGGCTATGAACTCACCTTGATCTAAGTCGAAGATCAAATAATCAAAACAATCCACAGAAAATCAACGAACATGATCACGACCTATAATTATGTCGCTCGATTACTATAATGTCGAAAAGTATAATCAACGATGGTGTTCTAATATATATATATATATATATATATATATATATATATATATATATATATATATATATATATATATTCATACATGTGATGAGAAATCTTCTTGCGCCTTAGATCCTAAAACCCTACAATATTATGCCACGGTCATTCCCTTTATTTATATTATTTGTCACTTAATTGTAGACTTTCTATTTTAGGAAACTTTCGATTTTAGGAAAGTTGTTATTTTCGGACAATTACCATTTTTAGTGAGTATCGCTTTTAACTATATTTATAATAATATTTAGTTATCTCGTCGAACCCTCGACGTTCAATTTAATTATTATTTACTCATTCCGGGATTACGTCCCGTATATTATAAAAGTTTCTATTTTTAGTATCTACTTTAGTTGTATCAAATCGTTAAATACAAGTTGTTCTACTAATAATATTAATAACGTTTAATTACTTTTATAACACCCGACAAGTTTAGTGTTAACCCGTTGACTTTCAAAAGTCAACGTTTGACTTTATTTATATATAAGTATTTAAATCTGACCCGCTCCAAATGACCCGTTATATCACATTTTCACGCTTCGGACTCAAAAGAGATTTTATGTAAAACGACATTCCGGACAACTTTTTAGTTTTAGCCGAGACCCGGAACTCGACGGAAAATGACCAAAATGCCCCTGCAAGTTTCTGCAGGAACTTTGACTATATTAATAAAAACACATACTTTGACCTTAGGTTTTGATCCGTTATTACTCGATTTTAAGATCAGCGAGCCTTGTGGCAAAGTAAAACATCATTCTGAGCAACTTTCATGTTTCGCCGGAAGGCCGAAACGGACTCGAAAGTGCTCAAAACGGCCATTTAATTTCCTGCCAGCAACCACAATTATTTACAAGTGCTGAATTTTTATACCAAAAGTATATATCTCGTTTTAGCTCTAGTTTCTTCGTTATTAGGAGTTAGAAGCCCCGTTTTATATCAAAAGGATCGTCTGAGAATGCTTTATCATATTTTAAAGTCCAAAATCAGATTTTATGAAGTCTCGATCTTCGTTTACCGTTCTAAACTTTCTGCACAAAATCTACTTGTTACAAACCATGCCAAAATCCGTTTTTGACCCAAAAGCTCATCTAAAATACCTCTAATATGACATATAATTTATACTTAACCTACTCAATTATTTTATAACATTGATTAACTAATCGGCGCAAGATCTAGACGATTTCATCACATGCAACCAAACAAAATCAAATCAAACGAACAAAACAAACAAGATAATCATAGAAAGGTGCTCACAATGCTTTACGGAGCAAGATCAAAAAATAAATGTGTCGGGTCGTCCTCCTTGTGTCTTAGCCGCGGCTCACACCCAACCAAACCAAACCAAACTCAAACCCAAAACAACCAAATAAATAACGAGTCATTAAGCCACACCCTTGTGTGCCTTTTGCTCGGTTCGAACTCACGACAACAAACTAAACCGACCCCTTTGAAAATCAAAACTCCCTCCAATATATTTGTTAGTCTTTTACCAAATTCCCAAATGATTCTCAATCAATCACACACACGCCCTTGTGGTCTCTTCCCTTGGTTCGAACCTATAACCAAACCCGAAAACCTCTTGCTTCAATAATATTTAACCACACACAAAACCTTATTGCATGTCCCTTTTTATTGCATGGATGATTAAGTTAGGACCACCTAAACAATATTTGATAGGTAGAAAAATCAAAACACCAAGAGTGGTGGTGTTGTGTGCTCGGCCGAACCAAAAAGAGAAGAGGGAAGGAGAAAAACAATTACCACTTAGTTCTAGCTTGTTTCAATCTTTATTTAGGTGATGTTTAAATGTATGTGCAAGATCAAATTGGAAAAATGGTGGTTTGTGTGTGTGTTTTGATATCCGGCCGAACCCACAAGGACAAGAAGAGAAGAAAAGACTTTTGAGCTATGTGTTTTCTCTTGGGCTAGGATGAGACTTAAACCAAAAATGGAAGCAAGTATGTAATGATGAATTTTGGAACTGAAAATCACATTGAGTGTTTTGGGGTGAGGCTAGGCGTTGGCCTAGGCCTATTGGCATGCAAAAATGTATTTTTTTTCCATTTACATATTAAATCTTGTGTAACATTTAATAAAAATGTAACTTGTACCCACTTTTAATTAAAACGCGAGCTTTGGCCAACGACAAGGAACAAGGATGACATGGTTCAAAAAGAAATAATAATTTATGACCAATAAAATAATAACGAGACGCGCCGTAAATTTTTACGATGCTCGAAACGGTTAACGAACGCGCGGTCAAACGGTGACTCGCGATACGTCAAAATTAAATATTTTAAATTTCCGTTCATAATAAAATACAAAAATAATTATTTACGACAAATAAAAATTTAAATGTCGACGTTCGTTCGCACAAATTTATAAAATAACAATAATGACGTCGGATTCGCGATCGTCATACGCGTCGTGAAACTCGGGTTGTTACATAAGGAGACCTGAGATTGAAAAAATGTGGATTTTGAAATTAGAGGTCAGTTTCTAAGAGAACTCAGGGATAAACTTTCTCAGGGAACGAAAATGAAGACGCACATGAACATGTGAGAAGGATATCGGAGGCTACTAGTTTACTTAACACTCCTGGAGTTTCGAGAGATGCAATTATGTTATGGGTATTCCCTCTCACACTAACTGGAACAGCAAAAACATGGCTAGACAGAGCACCTTCAGGAACAATAAACATGTGGGATTTGCTTAAACATATTTTTATCCTAAGATTTTGCCCACCTTTCAAGACTTCTAGACGACTAGAGGAGATTCATTACTTTAGAAAAGAATAAGGTGAGACATTATATCGAGCATGGGAAAGATATAATGATCTTCTTTTTAAATACCCCACACACGATCTCAATGATTACCAGAAGGTAAACACCTTTTACAAGGGTCTTGAAATTCCCACCCGTCAAATGTCAGATTCTCGTGGATCGATTCTGGGACTAACAGCCGCAAGGGCTTTGGTGTCAATTCAAGAAATGGCTGATCATTCTCATAAGTGGCATGATGAGAATGGGAGAATATAACTCGAACTAGACGAGCATAATAACTGATAAACATAAAAATCTAGGTCATGACATACGAAATCTTAAGGAAAATGTTCATGAAATCCATGGAAGGTACGAATCTTACAATGAAATATATTATGGAGACAATTGCCTTTCAAATGAAGAATTAAAGTGTATTCAAGCAAGTGAGTCTGGAGAGGACGAACTTAGGATAACACCATGCAACAACTTGCTTTCGGACAATAGGCCTAACCTGGAAGAAACCTTTAGAGGATATCTGGAGGAGTCATGCAAAAGGCAAGACATTTTTGATGAATGGATGAAAAGATTTAGAGAAAACACGAACAAAAACCTTAGGAGACATGATTCTGCAATCAAAGGGCTCGAGGAAAAGGTTGTACGACTGGCTCAAGCGGTCGCCACTTATGATAAATTGAATCAAGACAAGGCCTTAGATAGGAAAAATAGCATGATCATTAGTCCCCTTTCTGTTGATTCTAATTTAGTCCATTGCATTAATTCCATTGGATAGGAAATCATAAAGAAATTAGGAGAAAACGACGGATCACCTCAAGAAATACCTACTAAGGAACCCAGAACTTTTGTTGAAAAAGGTAAAAAGACGCATTATAAAAGATCAAGAGAAGGGAGAAAGATTACTGGAAAGTCTAGAGAAAGAACCAGTTAACACTCCCCTGATCGACACTATTAGGAAAACGCCGGACTACACCAAATCTTTACAAGAGCTGGTGTCAAAGAATACATTAATCGAGAAAATGTCCTACAAAACGAGCTTCCACCTAAGGAAAAGGACCTGAGAAGCTTTGTCCTCCCATGTACTATTGGTAATACAACTGTTATCAATGCATTAGCGGATTTAGGAGCAAGCATTTGTGTCATGCCTTTTTTAGTGTTTAAAAGATTAGGTCTTGGAAGTACTAAACCAATTAGTATGGTGATTAATAATGGTAGACAGATCTATGCAATCTCCTAAGGGAATAGTTGAAAATGTTTTGGTCAAGATTGATAAATTAATTTTTCCTATGGATTTTGTGATCCTTGACATTGTAGAGGATGACAAAGTCCCAATAATTCCAGGAAGGCCCATGCTTGCTACTGCTTACGTCAGGATTGACGTTTTCAGTAGGAAAATTTCTCTAGAAGTAGAAAAGGAAAAGATTGTTTTCAATGCTAACGAGGGGGTGACTCCATTGTCAGTTTCATTTGTTTGTGTAATTAATGATTTTTAGGTACCTGATAATTTTAGAAGACTCGAAGATCTAGAAGGATTTTTGATGGATGATGATATTAATGGGGACTTAGGAAATTTTTTAAAGGATAATGATTTATTACCAGGTATTGATATGGATTCTTTTGGAGCAATCTCGGACTCTGAAAATGGAATGGGATTGGATTGGATGATTTTGGAGAAGGAATGGAAGATCTTTGGGATGATCAAGATCCCGGGATCACAACTAATAAGGGAATTGACCCACCATTAAGACCTCAATTTCTCAAGATCGGATATAGGATTCATCAACAAAGCCTTTATAACCTACAAATTACATGTAAGACAGGGTTTGCAAATTTTAGCCCCTACGTTGATCTAAACTCCCTTGTCAATGTGATGTTTAGGGCTTGTTACAACAAGGTTATGAGTCAGGAACTTGTTTACACAGTAAATAATTTTGTAGGGGTGGCGAAAATTTTACACATGTTCATAGGATGCCACACTTTCTTGATCGATTTCATTATCTTGGAGAATGTAAGTGAATTTATAGAAAAAAGCGTTGACGGAAGTCCTGTTCGGAAAGCCCTTTAAGGATTGTACGGGTTTAGAGGAAGATGTGACTCAGGGGATACTTTGGTTTCAAATTGGCAATGATAAAACAATTTTTAACATGCCACGGGCATTCAGTAAATTTAGTAAGTTGACTACTATGCAGCATAACATGATGGCACCTATTTTAAGGGTTAGCGAAGAAGATAAAGCAAGAGGGATTTATCACCCATACCAAAAAATAAGGAATTCTATAGAGGATGTCTACATTTAGGAATTGAGTATAAGAGAGACGACGAAGTGATTGACTGGATCAACCGAGAATGTGCAAGTATGCATGAATCAATGTAGTCCTAGTTTGAGTCTAAGTTAAAGACTTGTTAATAAACAAAAGTACTTGTCGGGAGACAACCCGTCTTATATCCTTTCCTTTTATTTCATTTCATTTATGTATGGTTTTGTGTAGTGCTCACTTTGTTTGTAGGTTCTTACAGCAAGGAGATGGAAGTTCGTGATCAACTTGGCTCGTGATTATGTGGAAAATGTTGTTGCTGTTTGCAGCAACTACGACATAGATTCTGCAACTACGACGTAGCTTCTGTAACTACAACGTAGTTTCACTCTTGGACTACGTCGTAGTTGGTCTAGAATATTTAAATTCTTTATATTTTCCATATAACTATGGCGTAGTTCCACCCTTGGACTACATCGTAGTTCACTCCTGCAACAAAAAAATATTTTTCAAAATAATTTGGAATTTTAGAAAACCGTGTACATTTAGTAAATGAACTTTGTGGGTATGTTCTCTGGAAACCCTCACGAGACTCCACTCGTCCACTCAGGCCACCGAGTGGTTTAAAAGGCTTGTTGCATATGCTAAATGCAATCGTGATTCCTACGAAAGTAAGTTAGGTTTTCCATATTTTGTATTGTTGAATGTTTAATGCATTTGGTTTGTTAAGTGATTTCAGGGACAAGAGGTTGCTCAAACTTTTTAAGTCAGGATTCCATCTCAAGACACGAAGCTTCGGTAATATAAAGCAATACTCAGGGGAGTTTTTGCGTTCTAATTCTACTCTATCTTTTATTTATATTCCTTTAAATGTACAATAGGGACATTGTACAAACCAAGTGGAGGGATGGGAGTAAAATTATCACTTGACCTATATTTGCCTTTGATTTTCTAGTTTATTTTGAAAAAAAATTGACATGTTTTTCTTTACTGAAACTAGAATAGATCTTTGTCGAGCACAAATTATCCTTTATTTCCATTGGTGAGGTTTGCGTTTGCCTGATATTTCCATTTTCATATATTATTACATAATCCACCAAATATGAGTGTGCCGGTAGTATTGTGGACTTTAGAACTTGGCATGTACATCATTATGAGACCTAATTTAGTGATAGGAATAGATGGTTCGAGAAGGCAACATTATATGATCTACATAAAAAATAGCCCTTATTTGTATTATTGTGTGCGTTTATCGACTTGTTACACCGACTTGTTGACCTCCCGTGTTAAAACCCTCTGTTGCATTCACTTTTAGTGCAAGATACCCCTAGAACAACCTGTTGAGCCATTCTTGTTTTAAACCCAATTTTGTGTGTTTTGTTACACCATTGCACCTTAACCTACCCTGTAGTTTATAAATTCATCGTTGAGGAATTGCTGGCTGCTTGAAATCCATGATTCGGGTGAATGGGTTCGGGAATGTCGCTCTCGTAGAAGACCTATCATTTCAATGATTGAAGACCCCCCGTTATCACTATTACTTTCAATAGCTTATCTCAAGTGGGGTGATGTTTTTCATTATTACATGCTTCAGAAGTTCTATCATGTATTGTTCGCAAAAAAATGTAGTAGCTGATATATTTCATTTCACACTTCTGTAGCATTATTTCATTTTACTATGAGTTGGTAATCTCAATTAAAACCGGCTTACTTCATGCGATGCTTGTTGAAGACTTTGAGTTGGTACGTTAATAAACCAACTAATTCATCAAAGGTTGGGCTAGTATGCATCTGCTTCATCAAGTGGCATAATCTTACATCTATATCACCTACACTAGCCCATTATTATTGAAGATAAGGTTTTTGAACCTTGAAGTTCGAGCTAATGGAAGGATGGTGTCTAGTAATGATGAAACCTTGGATCTAAGACTACTTGTTTTGTGTTTACTTTATACCAATTATATGTGCATCCCATGTCTTATCCTTCCCTTTAATGATTTTAGCCTTAGCTTACTCGAGTTAAGGATTTGAGCAATCACATGTGTCTCGTTCATGGATGTCACTTTTTCTAGAGCATTAGTATCGGTTAGGATTATTCCCCTATTTAAACCTGTGTGTGTCACCCATGTTGCTTTTAAGAGCTGTTTAGACTTTAACTTTAGTTGGTGTAGTTTTGTGTACTTTCTAAGCTTATGATAGAATACATAGGGATGGCAATGGGCGAGAAAACACCCATAACCCATGGGTGCCCGTACGTAAATGGGTAGGTAATCTCGTTATTTTTCACCTGCAGGCGGGTTGTGGGTGAAAATTTATACCCATCGGTAGGTGGCGGGTGGGTAACGGGTAATGCATACCCATCATGGGTTTACCCATTTAAGAAACCCACGAGTATACTCGCCTAAATACCCACGGGTGTACCCGCCTAAATACCCACGGGTGTACCCCTAAACCCATTTGTGTTAAAATAAAATTTATTATACTAGTTAAATATTTGTGAGGTTGTTGGTATATATTTAATAACTATCAAAGTCTCTAGACTACAGAGTAAACTAATAGTTTCTTTGAGTTACAAGACTAAAAGATGAATATGAAAGATCAAACTTTCAAAGATTTATACATGATATATCTCAGTACATGTATGTGATTTGGTGTAATGATGATTAATTTTTCTAGTTTCATACATGTCATTAAGTATTTTGTGAACTTGGTAATTAGAAGATTGATACGATGTCTTATTACCCAATTTCATAGTTAGTTTACATATCATGGTTTTATGATTTTGTTCTATTTCACAAACCCAAGAGTTTACGCACGGGTGATGGGTACCCACGGGGATGGGTATGGGTAAAAAGTTATACCCATTGGCGGGTGACGGGTAGGTGGAGGGTGAGAAAAAAAATCACGGGTTTGGGTGACGGGTTTGATAAACCCATACCCATTATCCACAGGTGCCATCCCTAAGAATACATGCTATGACTGAGCTTTTGAGTGATCACCCCAAAATAAAATACTTAGACGAGTGAGAGTTGAGTTATTTTGATCCCTTTTTCATGAGGTGTTCGGCTTTGGTATTTTCTAGCATAGGTAGTTTGTAAATTCATATCTTCCGAGTTAAGTTGGGGGATATTGTCACACCCCTAAAATGTGTCGCATCAGAATAGACAACCGGGGGTGGTGACTTCATAATACAAAAGCACAAGATACAAGAGAATGACAACTAAATGTACGTTTTGAATAATACATCGTTGACATTAATTTAGAAGAAATAAGGTTTTACATAGATTAAAAATATTCAAAGTCATAGCGAAAGCAAAAGATACGTTTTAAAACATCAACGAGTATTAAGATAGAAATTTTCGTGAAATAAAGCCATGATGCATGCTTGACTTCAATGCACTTCAAAATATCTTTACAAGATTAAGCACCTAAGAATACATGCTTAAAAGTGTCAACATAACGTTGGTGAGTTTATAGGTTTAAGTAATTAGTAAGGTGGACCGCAAGATTTAAAGTGTATGACTATTACAACACATGCAATATCACAAAAGTGATTACGATTGCACTGAGCTCATGACACCGAAGCTACAACAAAGTTGTGTATGCAAATCAATGCACAGTAAAGTTACATTGCCAGAGTAGGTGTCTAACCCGAGACCACCAAAAGTTTTTGACATGGTATACGTTCGTTTGACTAGCCTGTCGGTCAAGTGAGAATTACCAACACCCGGACTGGGATGTTAATCCCAATAGATCAATTTATAGCACTCGTGCTTACCGCAGTAATTAACAGTTTATGATAATGGGCATAGTGGGTTAACGGTACTTAGGCTAATCCGCAATTATGTAAAAAGTAAAGTAAAGTACTTGCGTCCAAGAGTAAAACAAAGCAATGCATCTTACCCTGATATTTGTAAAAGTATTCGTAAAAACAAGTAAAAAGTAGGGCTATGAAACTCACCTTTAGCAAAGTATTGATTTGAGAATAATCAACAAGTATGAGACGAGCAACAATTCCTAACGCAACCTATTTAAATGATGATGCGCTTTAGGTGTATGAATGATGGCATGAAATAATGTACATGCGGTTTAAAAAATATGTATACATCACTAGTACATGCTTGCGTTTAAATTTATAAGTCAAAACGTAATTTATATAAATATTAAGTTTTCCCAAAAATACAACTTTTGATGTTTATAAACTAAGTTTTTGCTAAATATCTAAAGTGGTGTAACTTCTTCGCTACTTATCCGTTTTCAATGATCCCCATATCCACGAAAAGGTATTTAAGTATATTTTCTATTTTTCAAGCTTTCGATTATCCAATCCAACACATACTACTCGAAATATCCCAAAAACTATTATTGACAACATGTATTCATTTTCTATTCTATCGCTTTATTTCGCCAATAAATCCACCAACACTTTCTCTAACTTAATCCCTTCCACCAATGTTTCATCTATTCCTACTATCCATAATTCACCATCAATCCTAACTATTAATAACTTGCACAACCATAACTTGCAACTAAAGCATAAAACAAGCATAAACGTCACACTTTTGTAAACATATATGTATTTAACCTAACAACGAGTATAAAGTTTGAACCTTTTTATATAAAATATGTTTACAAAGTATAAAGCTTGAACCTTTTATATAAAATCCACTTACAAATGATTAACAAGTATAAAGCTTGAAACTTTACATGAAATATAGGTTTAAAAGTATAAAGTTTGCATCTTTTATAAAATATAGGTTTATAAGTGAAGAAAAGTATAAAGATTGAAACTTTATGTATAAAAACTAAATAAAAAGTATAAAGATTGAAACTTTATATATAAAAACCAAATAAAAAGTATAAAGATTGTAACTTTATATATAAAAACTCTTATATAAATGTTTTTAAGCATTGTTTGATAAAAATAGCATGTACAATGATGAGTTGATGCTTAAAAATGATATAGATATGAAGATGTATGAAAAAGATGAAGATACTTACAAGACTAAAAGAAAGTGGATGGAGGTATGATCAAACGCAAAAATATATAACCCGAATTGATCTACTAATGTCACACCCCGCCTAGGCGGAAACACGAGGCGTAACATCATGGATATCATCACAACACAATGGTGTCAAAAATAGAGAGAACTAAATGAAATAGATAAACTAATGAGACACAATGTGTCATGATAATATCTAACACAAGATAAAGGAGTCTTGCATTACGATAGCAAAGTCATACCACAAGGAAACATAATCCAAAAGTCTAAACAATCAATAAACAACCAAGTATCAAACAATTCAAATGCCAAAATAAAAACTCTAGGAGATAGACTCTACATGCAAGCCTACGATATCACTAGCCACTCTTCCTAACTTCATTATCCTCAAGACGATTACCTGAAAATGATGCTTAAAAACGTCAACATAATGTTGGTGAGAGTCATAGGTTTTAAGACACGATAATCAAATCCAACTGTAAATTATTGTGATAATAAAGAAAACATTGCGGGACAATAAATGAACTATCATACAGGCTAACATGCAAATCCAATCAATCACAAAAATACCCAGCAAACGACCATAAGACGTCTCATATCATACCAAGGTCCCTGTGGTTACCCCCTTAGCCCAGGCCATGGATACTCCCAAAGTAACCTTCCTGCTCGCTAGACCACAGTACCATCCACTAAACAGGCCATGGATACCCACAGGTGATCCCCCTGACTTAGTTCGCAATTCTCAATATCACATCACAAAACATGTAGCACACAACATACAATAGTCACGTATAGTCCATGCATCTTTGACAACACATTATCACAGTAATCAAAATATTTCCAAACACTTTGCATCATTTCCACCCCAATAAATCATAAGAAAAGAGGGGCTATGAAACTCACCTGATGCACAAGTAGCTTCCAAACAATATCAACACAAGCTACACAATACAAACACAAACGTGTTACACACGACCAAGCTAAAAGCTCAAGTCTATGTAACACTCATATGATGGATGTCTAAGGGTTTGATTAACTATCATGGGTCGCCCCGACACCATGCCCAACCTTAACCATCTTGTTAACACATTATACTAGTTAACTACAATTTATCTAAAAATGCAGAATTTTAGCGTGTCTTAACCAACTTAAAAACCATACTTGCTGACCTTTATAATTTATACCAAAAATCATCTAAGCTCCTTTATGTGTTTATTAAATACCTTGAGATTCCCAAGAGCCATTTACATGCACAAGTACTCCTAAGAAAATCAAACTTCAAAACAGTCCCAATTCAGACCTGCACGCGCACTAAAAAGTTTGGACTTATTAACCATACTTAGACATAAAATTAGAAGCTATCCTTCTGGGGTTTCTTTATATACATATGGAACTTAACTACTGTAGAAAGGATAAGCTTAATTTCACTTTTAAGTTAGGGTTTCACCCTCACAAACATGACCTAATTCTGACCCATATTTATTGTTTTGACCACTTTTGTTGCAGAGATTATTTGAATGACTTCCCGACCTTAAAAACCTTCGAGGCCAAAATTTCTGGAAAGTAAACTCTTTTGGATTATTCATAGACTCAATAAACATATCAATACACGTTTTTATCATCTAGATATCAGTCGTTGAACACGACCCAAAATTCTGCTCAACCCTAAATCAAGTTTTAACGCAAATCTAACCTAACCATCACTCTAGCATCATTAAATATAATTAATATTCTGTATTTTATGTAAACTCTAGATCCATCAAAAATCATGTTGCATGAATTGAAAGAATAAACAAAGAAGGAGAACATACCTAACGATCTTACCTGAATTGACACGATCTAACACCTAGATTTCTTGATCAAATTTTTTGTCTTCCTTAGGGTTTTGGGGTTGGATCTCATGGCACAAAGAGAAGAAGGGAGAAACATGACTAGGTTTTAATTAATAAAACTTATCTAAGAATTTGATAAAAATTAAAACTCCAATCCTACTTTTTTTTTAAACCGATCGGCCCCCTTAATAAATATATATTTTTATTATTTTTAAAAAAATTATTAATTAACTAATTTACTTCATTACCTTAAGTATTTATAAAAACCTAAGCTAGTTTGATTAAACCTTTTTACTTAAACGCTACTTACTAAACTTTCTAAATGTAAGTTTCATTTCACCAAACCACTTTCTATTTTTAGAAAGTTTGCTACAAACTTCTATATTTCACTCACCTATTTCATTTCTAAAATGCCACATTTCCTATAAACTCTTAACACTTAATCATCCAAGTATTGACCTAGCATTACATGCAATACGCCATTCCTTTCCATTATCACTAAACGTGAACAAATAGAATACTCATTACCCAGCACAACCATACTCAAAATGGGATGCCCAAACACCTCAAAATGATATCATGCACATACTTAACTCACTTAGCACACATAAAATCACATTGCACAACACTTAAACACATAAAATGAACTCTTTGCCATTTCTAAAGGTATCACTAACCTGATTAAATCACTGTTGTCACATTATCCCCTCTTTATGGAAATCTCATCCCGAGATTTAAGTAGTTGGTTCAACAGCACGATCAACAAATAACTGAGGATACTTAGACTTCATATAGTCTTCGCGTTCCCAAGTGAACTCGGGACCACGCTTTGAATTCTAACGAACTTTCATATGTGGTATTCTGCTACGTTTCAAACTCTTAACCTCACGATCCATAATTTCGATCGGTTCCTCAACAAAACGTAAAGTCTTGTCGATTTTGATTTCATTCAACGGCACATGCAAATTAGCATTCCCTAAACACTTCTTCAAATATGACACATGGAATATGTTATGTACACCAATCAATTCCTCAGGCAATCTTAACCGATAAGCTACAGGGCCGATCCTTTTAAGGATCTCAAATGGTCCAACATATCTCGGTGCTAACTTACCCTTTTTCCTAAAACGCATCACACATTTCCACGGTGACACTTTTAACAACACATTCTCTCCAACCTCGTACTCTGTCATCTTACGTCCACTGTCCGCATAACTCTTTTGACGATCTCTTGCCGCTTGGAGCTTTTCCTTTATAACCACTACTTTATCAGTCGTTTCCTGCACCAATTCGGGTCCAATCAAACTACCTTCCCCAATTTTAGCCCATAACACGGGTGACCTATATTTTCTTCCATATAGTGCTTCGAACGGAGCACACCGAATGCTAGTGTGATAACTGTTGTTATAAGAGAACTCAACTAACGGTAGGTGGATATCCCAACTGCCACCAAAGTCTATCACACACGCTGTTAACATATCCTCCAACGTCTAAATTGTACGCTCATTCTGTCCATCTGTCTGAGGGTGATAAGCCGTGCTCATATCCAATCGCATTCCTTAGGCTTTATGAAATGTTTGCCAGAGACATGATGTAAACCGTGCATCATGATCCGAAATAATCGACACAAGCACTCCATGACGCGCGACAATTTCATCGGTGTACAACCTCACCAATTTCTCTATACTATAATCTTCACGTATTCCAGAAAATGTGTTGATTTGGTCAATCTATCAACTACAACCCATATCGCATCGTGCCCACTCCTTGTTCTAGGTAACTTTGTGATGAAGTCCATGTTGATGTTTTCCCACTTCCATTCAGGTATTTCTGGTTGTTGTAATAAGCCCGAAGGCCTTTGATGCTCAGCCTTCACCTTTGCATAAGTTAAACATTCGCTAACATAGGTAGCAATATCCCTCTTCATTCTCGGCCACCAGTACATATCTCGAAGGTCATAATACATCTTATCTGCTTCAGGATGTACGGAATACCTAGACTTATGAGCCTCATCCATAATTACTGTTCTCACACCTCCTACTAACGGAACCCAAATTCGATCCATAAAGTACAAACTTTTGTCTCCTTTCCTTTCCATCTGCTGATCTAAACCATGTAACCTTTCAACAAATACATTCTCCTAATTGAACGCCTCACCCTAAGCTGCTAGTATCAATCCTTTTACTCCAGATTGAATAGTCATAGCCATTGCCCGTACACGTTTAGGTTTCACCCGTTCCTTCCTACTCAATGCATCAACCACCACATTCGCTTTACCCGGATGATAGCGAATTTCGAATTCATAATCACTAAATAAATCAATTCACCTCCTTTGACGCATATTCAACTCATTCTGATCAAATATGTGTTGGAGAATTTTATGATCCGTGTAAATGACACTTTTCGTACCATATAAATAATGTCTCCAAGTTTTTAGAGCAAACACCACCGCTCCCAACTCTAGATCGTGTGTTGTATAATTCTTCTCGTGGATTTTTAACTGCCTTGACGCATAAGCAATTACCTTATTTTTTTGCATAAGCACACAACCTAATCCCTGATTCGAAGCATCACAGTAAACTACAAAATCTTCAACTCCATCAGGAAGTGACAATACCGGCGCATCATACAAATTATTTTTCAAAGTCTGGAAAGCCTCTTCTTGTTCTACACCCCACACATACCTTTGGTTCTTCTAAGTCAACGAGGGAAGCGGCTTAGCAATCTTAGAGAAATTTGCGATGAAACGACGATAGTAACCTGCCAACCCAAAAAACGATCGAATCTCAGACGATGTCGTAGGAGCTTTCCAATTCTTTACTGCCTCTATCTTACCTGGGTCTACGTGAATACCACTCTAATTAACCACGTGACAAAGGAAATGCACTTCTTGCAACCAGAACTCACACTTGGAGAATTTAGCATACAACTTCTCCTTCCTCAATAATTCTATAACTAACCTCAAATGCACTTCATGATCTTCCTTAGTCTTTGAGTAGATCAAGATGTCATCGATGAATACAATAACAAAGTTATCTAAATACGGTTTACATACTCGGTTCATCAAATCCATAAAGACCGCCGGTGCATTGGTTAATCCGAAAGGCATAACGGTAAACTTAAAATGTCCATACCTTGTTCGAAACGTGGTTTTTGGAATATCATCCTCATGTACTCGAAGCTGGTGATAACCCGATCGAAGATCTATCTTAGAGAAGCAACATGAACCTTGTAGTTGATCAAATAAGTCATCAATTCTAGGGAGAGGATATCAATTCTTAACAGTTAACTTGTTCAATTCTCTATAATCGATACACATGCGAAAAGAACCATCTTTCTTCTTAACAAATAACACAGGTGCTCCTCACGGAGAATGGCTTGGTCGTATGAAACCCTTGTCTTGCAACTCTTGAAGCTGCCCAGAGAATTCTTGCATTTTCGAGGGCGCTAGACGATATGGAGACTTCGCAACTAGCGTCGCTCCCGGAACTAAATCTATGCGAAACTCAACCTGTTGTTGTGGTGGTAACCCCGACAAGTCTTTCAGGAATACATCAACAAATCTCGTACCACATATATATCACTCAATTTTGGTTCATCTACCTTTGCATTCATTAAGGCTTTGGCGGCTCCTAAAGTATGTTCCCTTTGAACCCTAAGTATCCCACTACCTTCTAACGATATTTCAACCACCTTCTCATGACACACTATCACAGCCTTATTCTGGGACAACCAGTCCATCCCCACAATCACATCGAAACTTCCATGACCCAACGGTATCAAATTTATGCTAAACAGGGAATTTCCTAGTTCTAGTTTGAAGTCACGGATAATCCTATCAACTTCTACTTTCTTACCATCTACTACTTCTATCACATAACCAGGATTTACAATACTCGGTTTCACATTTAGTAAAGGCACAAATTCAGTAGAAATGAAACTAAAATCAGCTCTAGAATCAAAAAGTACAGCAGCAAAATGATCGTTTAAAGAAAAAGTACCCGTCACAACGTTAGGATCGTGTAAAGCCTCCACCGCATTCACATTCACATTGAAGTCCCTTCCTGTAGCTCGATTCCTATTGTTTCGGGTGTTATGGTTGCCCTCCAAAGCTAACGAATTTCCTGCTTAACCAGGTGCTCGTTACAACTTGGGCAATTGTACTAAAGGTGATCAGCGCTTCCACACTCGTAACAAGCCTTCTGATTATGGCCTATTCTAACAGCATTAACAGGAGTTCCTCGCTTAAATGGTGCCCGACAATCTTTAGCAAAATGGCGAGGTTTCTGACAGTTAAAACACAGCCTACAAACTCCATCCTCTGGGTGATAAGTATAGCACTTAGTACACTTGGGATATTGGTTCACAAATTCATTTTTAGTAGGAGTTGTTGCCATAAAGCCCGCTCCTATTTTTGCCTTCTTTTTATCCTTCTACGGCCCCTCAGATTTACCAGTCTCTTCCACTACCTTCCTCTTATCATTACTCTTTGACAAGGTACCACAACTAATTGCTTTGTCAGTAAGTATGCCGGCTCTCAGAATTGCATCCTGGATAGTTGTTGGCTGAGTCGCCTTGATCATTCCCCTAATCTCAGGCGCTAATCCCGCTACATACCTCTTGATGTGTGCCGACTTAGGTGTCACCAGGTGTGGAACTAGCTTGGCCAGTTCATGGAACCGATCTGTGTAAGCTGCATTATTGGCTCCTACCATATTGTGATTCCAAAATTCATTCTCCAACCTCTTCATTTCATTACTTGGACAAAATTCCTCTACCAACAGAGCCTTAAAATCATTCCAGGTCATACCAATTGCCACTTCACAGCCTCTTGCCTGGATTTGGGTGTTCCACCATGTCAGTGCCTTGTTAACAAACGAACTAGAAGCATATCTCACCTTCTGATTCTCTGTACACCCACTGTTATCAATCACTGATTCCATCTTCTCAATCCCGTGGGTAAGTGCTATCGCACCTCCTTTTTCGTCATTCCTTAGGGCCGCATGCCTAAAATCCCTTGTAGGAACACCCATTGTTTCCACCATTCCCATTCTTGTTGTTGTTATTTCCATTATTGTTATTGTTGTTCCCGTTTTTGTTATTGTTATTTCTGTTGTTCACGTTGTTTGTCACTTGAGTGACGATTTGGGGAATGATATTTTGCGATTGCTACGCAATGATGGCAGCGATGTCGGGTTGCCCATTTTTGTTGTCGTTAGTTCGTGTTCGAACCATTCTGAATAAGATAGTATTAACGCACATTAGATGAGAAGGGAAAGGTTTCTAAACTGATCATTCTATCAATATACAATCATAACTATATATATATATATCAATTAATATCCAAAATATTAAAAGATTTAACATTTTTGATAAGGGGAGAAAATGTGATTAAAATATATGGATAATAGTGTGATTTTTATGATCTCAAGTGTACGCTAACCCATATATGTGCTAAACTCTTTCGATTAATTGATGCACATATGAAGGGGGAGCAAATGGTTAAGTGATGGCTGAAATGTGGAAGTACCAAAGACCGACCATTTAAATTACTGTATTGGAGTTATAAGGTAGTTAAGTTTAGGTATCCATTCTCATGATCCAACCAGAACTGGAGGGATCTACCTAGGGATATTCCACTAGATAGTGTAGAAGTCCTTAGGTATGAAAAAGGAGTAAAGTGAGATTAAGGGAAAAGTGCCGACTGAGATAGAGCCAGTACTGGAACAAACCCAACAAGGTACTAGTTATGAAGTCTCGGTAAGCACTGAAGAGGTTGAATTAAAAAGAAAAGTTAAGATAAAGGGTGAAAAGAAAGAAGCCCTCCTTACACTTAGGCAGAAACCGAGTCAATACATTTGCTGTCTAGAATCACAAAGATGATTGCTAACATTGAAGACTGACATCATGGACCCAGTGATGCAATGCACAACCCTCCCTAGCCACTCAGAATCTCTCAAAATATTTTTGTTTCATTTCTCACGGAGATGACACGCATTTCTATTAACTTTCTCACTCCGAGTTAGTTGGTATTGAAAAGGTGGCAGTCTGCTCCAGCCTCCGATCACTAAAACCAAAGCGCACTATTGAGTCTAGAGCTAAAAGAGATCATCCATAAATCTCATTAGGACACTTGTCAAAATTATGCTTGCTAATTCACACAATGTGAAAAACAAGAAATATGTATAAAGAGTCCTACGCATTATCCTTGTGATTTTGCCAGAACATCCGAGTGATACTTAAGTATTCACAGTAAAGATGGAAATCCTGCTTGAGCCAACATCAAACAAGCTCTTGGTAGGTGACTTGTGAGATCCTATACGGATCAAACTTGTGATACTGGATATCGATTCGGTCCAGCTTATGAATTGACGAATGAATTTTGAAAAAGATAAAACTGTTGGTGTGACATAAAAACCGTTTGCATCTTGACACACTGACTGATTTTCTAAATCGATTTTCAATCTTATGTCCATGGGAAGCCTCAAAAGGGTATCTGGACATAGGAAAGCTGAACATGAATTGACGGCTTAATCGGGAAGATAGTAACTTACCGGTTCACTCTTATCGTGTTGTCTGCTTTGAGACACTCCGGTAATGAGAACGGCTAGTGCAGCTGCGAAACCCTGTCAAGGAGATTCTTCGGAATTCTACCTGATCACAGACAGTATTTATACTGAATAACAGGGAACTGTGGTTGTTACAACCGTATTCGACGAAGTGACAAAGCCACTTTCGTCCATATATGTTGTTTATCACTAACCCATTTATGCAGATTTCCTGACGATGGTAGCAGTTTTCCCGATGACCAGTTAAAGCCAATACCACATGCTCATACTCGAATGACATATATAAAGACATCATGAAAGCTCAAGTACATGTTTCAAGACTTTCGCTACTCTGATACCGTACGTCTATCTTGAAGTGACGAAGTGTTAAAGTTAAAGAACTTCAAGAAAGATGCATCATTATAGCTTTCAAGTTATCATATCAAGAAAAGTATGAGCATGTCGGTCCAAAGTCACAAGATCACAAGATGGCAAGATTGCAAGACGATGTAAAGAGATTATGCTTGGTTGATGATCTCAAGAAGTTCAAGATCACATTCATATCAAGTCAAAGATACAAGTCAAAGCCTAAAGTCAAAGATCACTACAACATATCACAAGTTAATGATTGAAGTTAAAGACTACGAGCTCAAGACTAAAGTCAAAGCATAGTATGCTAGGTTTAAGTTTTTGTAAATTAGAGTGACCTCCCTTAGGGGGAGATTGTTAGGAATATGAAAAGTATCGGTCACTTCCAATATAGTTAGTCGTAGCTCGTAGTAAGTCGAATAGTTAAGATAGAAAGCTAACCGGGCTAAAGGCCCATGGAAAGCCTCTTATGAGGCCCTTGGCCGGCTACTATCCATTGTATTTATACCCTCTCCACACATGGAGAGGGTATTGGTTGTTCATTTTCTCACATAGTTAATCTAATTGTTCTTTCTTTGTTTCTCTCTCTGAGTGTTCATCCAACCACCTCTTTCTCTCTCTAAAAACTCTAAGCGAATCCCATACTATATGTGTTAAGATCTTCTACATTTTATTTTGTTGCATTTCACTAACCCACGGGTTTACTCGCGGGCAATAGGTACCCACGGGCATGGGCATGGGCAAAAATTTATACCTATTGGTGGGTGACGGTGAGAGAAAAACCACAGGTACGAGTGATGAGTTAGAAGTACCCACGCCCATTACCCAACGGTTCCATCCCTAGTAGGTAATCCGTTAGGTGTTATTCACTTAGGATAGTACATAGACGTGGGACTGACCAAACGACTATTGGTAATAAGGAATACTCCACATTACATTAGCAAGGACATGACAATTCAACGAATTAGGTAGACTACGACTAATGATAGTGCACCCTAAGTAGATACGTCTTTCCCATATATAAGTTCTCACCAATTTACTTTTCTTGTCATTTTAATTTCTACATTTAGGTTACTTAGTAGTTTAAAATCAAAACCCCTTTATACCTGAGATTTTAGTTTCTTTCGATAAAATATAATAAAACCAAAAATAATCATCCCTCAATCCTTACATTTAATCGACATATACTTCAAACCTACCTCACTAATCCTTTAGAGAATGATGAACCCCCTAATCTTACATATAATACACTAGCACGGTTAGTTACACTGCATAGGAGGGTTGTAAAACTTAGTGTGTTTCCTAGATTGGTTAATAGGTTTTGGATAAGGCCTTTCTAAGTTTTAAGGGTCCTATTTTCAAGATTAGTGAGTCATGAAAGATGAGACTATTTCCTTGGGGTTAGGATTCCTTAAGTCTAGTTAAAGGAGTGTAATCAAAATGGTGGCAAGTTTCTTGTTTAAAGGGTGGTGGGATATTAATCTCTATTTTTGTTTTAGAATTTGATAAAAGATGTTGTATGGTAGTTTAAGGAAAGGAATCTGTAGGTCCTCGGTTTTGGATCTATATAGCCTTTGTAAGACAATAGCTAACTTGAATAAATCCAAATCAACTATGTGAGAGACACTGACTATGAATACCAAGTGTTAATGCGGAATCTTAACACAAGTATTAAGAAGAACACAATATAATACTAACTTTGCTATTGATTTCTATTAAGCTTTAATGCTACTATTTGTTATATAAAACTCTATGTCGTAGGGTTCCTTTTATACCCCAAGGAAACCCTAAAAGGCTATACAAAATGTGTGAAAAGATAACATATATCTTTTCCTAATATATCTCTAAGATAACACTTATCCATAGAACAGACTTAACTAGACAAGAACAGAACTAACTATTGTTCTGCCAGACTTAACTTAGTACTGGCAGACTTAACTATGTCTACCAGACTTAATTCTATAACTACCAGACTTAAGTCTGTTTACAATAATTCTTAACAATCCCCCTAACTTGATCTTTACTTGTGAACTTCATGTTTCTTTGATTATCTTCATGATAAGCTTCTTAAGGATGTTCTCAACATCATTCTCAGAATTATTCTTGAACCGCAACTCTATAAATCACAACTTGTCTTCTGCAACATCTAGTCTTCTAAGTATTATAATTATCTCTATGCAGCAACACTTGACTATCATCTCAGCAACATTAACTATATGTACATCAATTCATAAAGTTTCAGTCTATTCTCATCACTTTCAGGTGTGTTAACTCCTGTGAGAGGTGAATCATTGAAAATTTAATGGATTTGATGTCTCTTTACCAGTTAGCCATTAACTCTGGAGTAGCCAATGTTTGGTTGAAAAACCATGGTACATTGATAACCATTTCAACTCTTTGTACATGAAACATGGTGAGCTGAATTACCATATGATTTTTAGCAAATCATCAGCTATCAACGGATTTGATGTAGCCTTTACCAAGTAACCGTTTGCTCTTGGGCTAGCCAATGCTTCAGTGCAATACTATGGTGCATTGATCACCATACAGTTTTTGGTAAACTGTCAACCATCAACGGATTTGAGAAGTCTTTACCAAAGCCGTTTGCTTTGGACTAGCCAGTCCTTATGTCTGTTAGACATGGTGGACTGATAACCATTTGTTGTGTTAGTGCATAGCACCTCCACCAAGTGTTGTTCTCCTCATCTCCATTCTAGATTTCTAACTCATCAATCTCCATTATTTTCTAATACCAGCTTGCTTCTCCATCATTTTCAAAAGTTTATAACAATCCTCATCTGGTTTTCCTCCTTGAAGTTTCTTGTCCAACATAGCTTTGCATACTTCAGCAGACAAAGGATACTTTCTCTCTATTAGCATATAAACATCTGCAGACTCCAAGTTCAAACAATGTACTCTGCAAGCATCATAGTATCTCCAACAAATTATCCTTTGTTGACCTGGCAAACTCCAAATTGAATCTGTACTAAGGGGTTCTTCAAACATGTTCTTCAAGTATTCCCAAAGTACCTTTTCAAATTCATCCTCTGGCTCATTCATACCATGTTTCTTCATGACAATCCTGTATAGCTCTGTAAGATCATCTCTTGATATGTCAGTCAGCATTGCTCCAAAGCTTATGTATACCATATCAGTTCCATTCTCCCTTACAATCTGGTATACACCTTTCCTTCCTTGCTTAATGATCTTGTAATTGGCTATACTGGGTGATTTTGTAGCTACAGGAACAGGATTAATGGGAATTTTAGTACCTGAAGTAGAATCATCTTTTTCATTAGCTTCATCTGAATCTTCAGATTCATCCCTATCATGGTCTGTATGGAATCCTTTCCTTGCTATCTGTTTTCTCCTCTTTCCAGTCTTCTTGGTTGGCTTATCATCTTTGTCTTCTTCAATCTTCTCCTCTGTTGGTTGAGTACCTTCATCATCAAACTTTAGCTTCTTTGCAGTTTTAGTTTGAAGCTCTTCACCAAATCTCTTCAAACTTTCCTTTGTTGCTTCAAAGTTCATAGGGACATAGGTATCCAATTGCTTAACCAATTTTTCAAATTCTGCTTTCACTTCTTCAAAATTCAACTTCTTCAATTGAGTCAACTTCCATGTCCCTTGATTCTTTAGAAAGTTTGACATATAGTTCCTGAGCTGTGTTTGAGTCATAGGCTTATTCCTTTTTGCTCTAGCTCTTTCCTCTGCAAAGTGTTTTCTTCTTTGATTTACCAACTCTACCATCCTTTTTGCATAATCTTCAACAGTAAGATCCTTTCCAAGCACACTCTCCTTCAATTCTGCATTTGCTTCAAGCTTTGCTCTAATAGTATCCCAATCTTCTTCAGTATAAGATTGAGCTTCAAACTGAACTTGAGCCTTCCTTTTCTTTTGTTCCTCTGTTAATTCTTGCTCTTCAGCCATCCTTTGAGCTATAAGTGAATCCAAATGAACTTGTTTGGCCACTTCTTCCTTTTCCAAAGCTTTTTCTAAAGCATCTAATCTGATAGCTTCAGCAAGTCCTGCTTCTTCTTGAAGAATTTGTTCTTTTGTCTTTCTAGAAGCTTGAGTCTCTTCTTCTTCTGTCATAGGAGCCTTTCCTTCTCTTCTACCTCTGTCTGGAGAAGGTACTGAGACTCTTATGCTATCAGTAGTAACTGGATCAATGCCAGTATTAACATCCAAACTGCCAGT
Source organism: Tanacetum coccineum (assembly GCA_026074375.1). Taxonomy (NCBI): domain Eukaryota; kingdom Viridiplantae; phylum Streptophyta; class Magnoliopsida; order Asterales; family Asteraceae; genus Tanacetum; species Tanacetum coccineum. The sequence goes on from BQNB010062768.1 coordinate 29,235, forward strand.
ATTAATAACCATACCAGCAAATTCTTTTTGAACTCTTCCTTCTCTTGTTTATCTTTCCTTGTCAGCTTACTTGATCTTTTGAACTTTGTAAGATTGCACCAGCTTCTAGAGTTGTAGGTCCTTATGTCTTAATTCTTGTTCCTCCCCTGAAGCATTGACAGCCTTTGATGGAGTAACAAGCTCTTGTACAAAGAAACCATAGATCTAAATCATGTAGTCTTCGCTCCCCAGACCTCTCTCTCCCTCCCTCATATCACCAAAAGAACCCTCTTGATCTTTCTCTTCAAAGCAACTCCACAGTTGTTACTCTGTCCACCAAAAGAGGATAGCTTTCCAAAATAGCTTTCCAAAAGGTCTGTTGGTTTCCTTGAGCTACTTCTCCAAGTCACCAATTTTTTCCTTTCCAATTAACTGGGAAGTAGTAGCTTCTTGTCTAGGTGTAGGAGGTTGTTGGTCAATTGACGGTTTGTTCAAAAGGTATCTCCATTGGTTTCATGTCAGGCGAAGGTGGAAGGTGAGGGGTGATGCATTGGTAGGTTTCAGATTAATAAGGTAGGTGGTGCAGGTTGAGATAGAGGTGGAATAATTGTGCTTTCAATGGAAAAAAGTTGAAGTTGTAGGTGGTGTCGTGGTACCACAGTAGATGATGTTAAGGATTGAGTGACAATGGAGCTTCTTGTCCTGCACTTGGATCCACAATAACAACAAGCAGGCAACAAAGGTCTTGGTACCCCTTTAAAACCCCTTTTCATGTTTCCAAAAATCTTTTTGGTCAAGGTCACAACCAGATAAGGGTGTTTGTTTTCAGTTTCTATATCCAAAATCATTTGTAGAAAATGAGGATACATCAAAAACTTTGTTTTGCTTTTCAAGTTTGCCACCATGCCAACAAAAATTAGTTGTGAAAAAATATAAACTCTGCCAGTGGAAAGACAAATCAAGGCAGTAGCAATATTGCTACCAAATTGATCACATCCACCACTTTTAGAGCTCATACAATGTAAAATATGGTGGACTAAGAATCTCCATTAGGGTGTGAAAAAGCTTTTCCAAAAGGTAAAAGATCCATCAGTATGATACCCCATATGCCCCAGCCCTTCCCACAAAAATCTCATTGTTTTCAACATGGTAATCCCAGAACATCTGCTATTTGAAGCTTAACTTCTAATAGATGCCTCAGTGAATGTATACTCAAGAGTAATCAATAGTTGCTTTTTAACTCGAGAGTCCCAATCACCAGAGTTTGTGCAGTAGCAGTCTGCCAAACTGTTTGATTGGGGAATCAAGGATATTAGGATTATTAGTTAAAAACCTACCTGAGTTGGGAAAAAAAACCCCATTTCCCCCCCCCCCCCCCCCCCCCCAAAGAAAATCCACTATCTCTCAAACACTGCACTATCTCATGTTTTGCGCAAATCCCACTTGATTTATGTTGTTCGCAGTATCTTAATGAGCCATGAATTGCTAAAGTTTGCATAAAAAAGGTAGTGATGTTGGTCAGAAAAACTACTGGGTTTATTTACGATTGAGTTCTATATGCTGTAAAAAAGATTAAATTAAATATATCTTTGTAGAAGAAAAAGATTTTTACTTTGATAAGAGGAGATAGTAAATAAAAGATAAGTAGAAAGAGAAATCAAACTTTATCTATATATAGCTTCTCTGTTAACGACAATAGCGCCGTAAAAATCTGTAACGGTAACATTTAAACAGTGTTTAAACAAAAAAATCAATTTTCTGGAACCTCTTAGAAAATCCACTATCTCTGCAAACCCTGCACTTTCGTCAGGTTTGCGCAAAAATCCCACTTGATTATGTTTGTCGCAGTATTTTAATTGAGCCATGATTTGAAAGTTGCAATAAAAGGTAGTGATGTGGACAGAAAATTACTGATCTAGAATTAATACTACTAACTACCAGAATTAATACTACTAACTTCCAGGTCAAAAGGTAGTGATGCTGCAGGAGTTTGTATAAACCAGAATTAACTTAAACTAACTACCCGAATTAATACTACTAACTACCAGAATTAATACTACTTACTACAAGAAGTAAGACTACTAACTACCAGAATTAAGACTACTTAAGCCAGAATTTAGTTAAACTAACTACCAGAATTATACAAACTATATAACTAAGCCTCCCCTTAAACGTAGCTATGGGTTTATCATACCAATACTAACCACTAAGAAATTAAACCTTGGTCCATCAAAAGGTTTGGTCAATAGGTCAGCTACATTTAAGTCTGTGTGAATTTTCTCCACCCTAAT
>BQNB010062769.1:0-30705 GCA_026074375.1 Tanacetum coccineum
CGATGAATCTAATACATATGTGTTAGAAAGATTCAATACTATAGCTGGAAATCCTGTCAAGAGGATTCTTCTTAAATTGAATCTATCTGATCACAGGTCGATCCTCATGGATTCGAAGGTTACTATAACCAAACACGGGCGAATGACAAAGCTATGTTCGTCCCCACACTGCATTACTAACTGTTTTATTTCAGGATCAAATAAAGATGGAAATGGAGGTACCTAGTTCCAGCCGACTTACAGATTCATAGCCACATGCTCATACTCGACCGACAAACATACAGACATCATGAAAGCTCAAGTACATGTTTCAAGACTTCCGCTACTCTGATACCGTACGTCTTTCTTGAAGTGACAAAGTATTAAAGTCAAAGAATTTCAAAGAAGTTTCCGTCACTCTGATACCGAACGTCTTTCTCGAAGTGACGAAGTGTTAAAGTTAAAGAATTTCAAGAAAGATGCACCATTAAAGCTTTTCAAGTCAACAAATTAAGAAAGGTATGAGCATGTCGGTCCAGAAGTTACAAGTTCACAAGATGGCAAAGTTAACAAGATGGCGAAACGAGATTATGCTTGGTTGATGATCTCAAGGTGTTCAAGATCACATTCAAGACAAGCTAAGGAACAAGCTCAAGACCTAAAGTCTATGATCACTACATCAAATCACAAGTTAATGATTGAAGTTAAAGACTACGAGCTCAAGACTAAAATCGAAGCATAGTATGCTAAGTTTAAATTTTTGTAAATTGGAGTGACCTCCCTTAGGGGGAGATTATTAGGAACAAGAAAAGTCTCGGTCACTTCCAATATTAACTAGTTAAAGCCCGTAGTTAGTTAATATTTAGTTTATAAGCTAATATGGCCCAAAGGCCCATGAAAAGCCTTATAAGGCCTATGGCCGGCCAAATAGGGGTATAAATATACCTCTCCATGCCTTAGAGAGGTGGTTGGTTGGTTGTATGTTTCACATTTCTCTCAATGCATTTCATGTTCTCTACTTTCTCTCACTAGAAAATACATCATTCCTCCCACTTTCTCTCTCTAGTTCTTGGTTCATATATCAAAGATTACTTATATTCTACATTCATCATTATTTATAGATTATAATGGTATCATAAACATAACCCTAATGGACCCAAAGCCCACAAACCGGACTTGGGCTAACTAATTTATTTTCATCTAATACGCCACCGTAGTCCGAGCGGCGCTCGGACTAGAGCATAAAATAAAATAACTAGTTATTTTATGAAGACATTTGACAGCAAGCGGAGACTGATCTTCAAAACAGAAAGTCACGAACTGATAACCCTGGATAAACCAATTTTTTTTCATACGGGATAACCCAAAGTATCTTTTTTTCCGGATAACTCAAAATATCCTTTTTTTATACGGGATAATCCAAAGTATCTTTTTTTGCGGATAACTAAAATATCTTTTTTTTTCATACGGGATAAACCAAAGTATCCCGGACCATGATAAACCAAAGTATCCTACCGAAGAATAAACCAATGTATTCTCCACCTGAAAACAAAAAAAATATTTTTTTTCAAACAGAGAAAATATTATAGTAAAACATAACTAAAAAACGTCTAACAGCATATGAGCAATTTTCTAACAGCATGTGATAGGTTGCATGATAACAGGTTATGATTGATCTATAGGATTTGAACGTGGCTTAATGCAAAAGAGAAGGAGATAGGAAAAAAATATGGAGGTTGACTGCCAAGAGGTTTGGGTTCGAAATTTTTTGTTGTTTTATAAAGTTAAATGGTGGTCGTTAGGGTTTGGCGGAGTGACATAGAGGAGGCGGCTCAACTTAGCCACTTAGGAATGAGGATTATACCTGCTCTGATACCATGTTAGACAATGAAACCCCCGTAGGCAATACTTTATTATTCATCACTATTTATAGATTACAAAGGTATCATAAACATAACCCTAATGGACCTAAAGCCCACAGACTAGACTTAGGCCAACTAATTTATTTTCATCTAATAGTTTACAAAGGTATCATCGGTGGATATATCCAGATTTGACATTATACATATCTGCCTCATTCCATTGCGAAGAAAATACGCACAACCTAAAAAAAGTTAAGATTTATAAAATTATAAATCTAAAAATTCCGTGTGGTCCTATTACTTTTTTTAAACGACCTTTTATCTTTACTGGAAAATGCATTTTTCTAAAACATTTCAAAAGGCCGGGATATTTGTCGAAATAATATGCATTGTTTAATTACCAATATGGATTTAGATCATAACCTACGTTGTTTGCGGTTTCCATCTTGTCACCGTAACACATCACACGCTTATAATAAAGAGTAAAATCTGAAGTTGATGTATACTGGATAATAGTCCGTCTAATGCGGCTTCGCCGCTTCCACCCTCTTTAACACCTTCATAATCAAGGTCCCAACGTTAATACCATAAAAACTCATTCAACTTCATATGAACTTTCAAATAATTAAAATGGCTGGTACCTCCTTAGCATTAGGATTTGTAGTTGCAGCACACCTGTCTCCTAGACTATTGATCATTGGATTTCCACTCCCTCTAATTGCATCCATCTCCCACTACAAACACACATTGTTAATGACATGTATATATACAACACTTTTTTAAAGCCTAACAACTTCTCCTTAGCTTAAATTAGTGAAAGTTATTACCTAATAAACATTAGCGATATATTTAACAAATAGAGTTAGACAAATGACTCAATTTCAGAACAAAAACCAAAATCACAGATCTTATACCTCATGATAATATTGCAACCTATAAAACCATCTCCTGACACACTTAAAATTTGTAAATGCATCATGCTCACTTCTCGCCACAGCTTCATACCCATTTGGCGTCTTAATCGCCTCATTACCATGACTCATCCAAACAACGTGCTTGTGACCAACGCATTTGCCTCCTAACAACATACCATTCCTAACAACCTCTATAACCATCTTCTAATACTCTTGTTTCTCACCAACCTCAGCCACCACACATAGCTTCTACACAATGAGCAACCATATTCAAAGATCACATACTTTGTACGAAAATATCTTCATAAAAAGTACTAAACTAAATAAAAATCAAATCTTTTTAATATTGTCATAAATATCTTTAAATTCCTAACCCATTAGTAAAATGTACTAAACTTTATAAAAATCAATTTTTTTACACTTTCTTAATCTTTACAAAAAAAAACCCAAAACCCTAGTTTCCAGCAACGATGCCTACTTCATCTTCAAAACTTGCAAACTAACAAAATCAAAGTTCCCTAAGACTATAGGATAATAAAAACCCTAAATTATGACAAACCCTTATATTATGACAAAATCCTCCAAATTATGATAAAACCCTAATTTCAAATTTTAAATTTTAAGTATGTGAAATAAGAGTTAATTTTAAGTATCTGGATTTTTCTTAACGAGCCCATTCCCCCATCTTCTTCCTCATCATGCTGAGTTGATCATCACTCAAATATTTTGTTGTTCTTTAATTTTATGTTTTGGGTTTGTGGTGGGTGGATTTCACAGGTAAGAGTATCATCATCTATGTGTGGAATGGGCGGTGTATATTTTTATTTATGTTTGTACTAGGTGCGAAAGATGAAGGTGGAGAACACGTAGCACTCAATAGCTACGTGTTTTGTTATTGAGGGATTAAGTTTAATAAAGGTTCTTTTTTTAATATTAAAAGTAACTTAGGGAGTCGTGTATTTTTAAGAGCGATTTTCAAGAAGCATTGCTCTTTGGTAAAATATATTACTATAAATGTTAATGACTTTTTAAAACATATAAAGTGACGTTAAACAAGCATGATTTGATGTTCATTGATAGTTGTTTTTTATTTATGAAATGCTTACCCTAACCATATATACTTATGTTTACCTATATACAACCATAAAATAATGCATGAATTTTTCAATTAGATTAAGGTACGTGCGTAAACTTAATTAATTATAAACCAGTCTTGGTGTCAGATGCATAAAAGACCATAATTAACAAAACTTGCAGTAGAAAAAAGTCTAATTAGTATTATTTAATAATAGTAGGAGGTGTTACTGGTAAGGCGACATGCACGATCATCGCATATCCATCAAGACGGACCCTACTTTACCAATTACGTCGTCAACTTAATAAAACTATTATGGATAGAAGTTAGAAATGTCATAGCAAAGTTCTTTTTATATAAATGACCAGAAAACAAGCAATAAAGCTCATTGAAGCAAAAAATAAAATACATATATATACTGTTCGGTATGTGTAAAATTACTAGGGGTTGAATTTTTTAATCTCTTTATAAATTTAGTTTTGAAAATTATTGTGTGCAAAAAATAATAACATGCATGGCAAGAAAAATAAAGAAAGATTAAAACAAACACGATAATTTGTAATGGTTTGGCCGCGAAACTTTTTTTCACCTCACTCCACTCTCTGAGTTTCCAACTTGAGAGTTACTTCACTAAGTCAACAAGCTTTATTCTTGGCAGAGAAAACCGTAAAACATAGCTTACAATTTTACCGATATTAAGCTTGATATCGAGTCCTAACAAAGTAGAACTAACTGTTCTCTCTATGAATTTTGAGGCATAAAACAATAACATATCTCACACTAGTTTGATATATAATGGTGATTATGACTTTGGGGTGTGATAGTGGAATATGTTTGTAAATACAAGAATATAACTAAAAACAAAAGATTTGGAAACTTCTTTTGTTCTTCTCTCATTAAGATTGGATCACTTTGAATGAATATAAAACAAGATAATGATAAAAGAAAATGTATGTATAAAAGTGTTATGTAATGCTAAAAATATGTTTGCAATGCCTGAGGTGAAATAGAAGCAAAACGCTTCTTTAAATAAGCAAATGGTAACATTCTTCAGACACAGGTGGATCCACGAACTGTAGGACCATGGGATCTACATGATATGTGTGTCCTGCACATGCACAAATTTGCCCGTTTTGATATGGCATTCAACTTTTGTTAGACATTGTTTTCTATCTATAATGCATGGGAAAAAGTTGAGACAAATCATGTTTGATGCTTGCCAAAAGTGTTAAAAACTTTAAGTAAAAAATGATTAATGAGAGTTTTTATGCAAAAACACGTATGATGTGTTCCTTTATTTAGATTATGATTTAAGTTCATTTGGGTATCAAAATTTATTTGGATACCAAGGATTAATTTTCACACTCCATCTCCATTTTGATATAATGGATGAGATTAAACCTAAAACTCATTTTCATTTTTTTTTCAAATATTAGTATCATCTAAACAGTTAATCGTTAAGCGAAAAATATACCATCACGACGAGCATTTATTTATCTTTCTATAGATATGCACTTTGATATACTTTCGAAAAACCTTTTTTTTGTTTTTTTCGTCTTTTTTTTCTTCGTTGTTGAAATTTGCATGAGAAATCACATATGGTTAAATATTAATTTGAATATTCTAATAAAATCACATGTGATATTAGTGTTAACTCACATATGTTATTTATAAAATCATATGTGATTTAACACAATATCACATGTGATTTTATTAGTATATTCAAATTAGTATTTAATCACATGTGATTTCTTTATGCAACTTTTAACAATGAGAAAAAACGTGAAAAAACGAAAAACAACGTAAAAAACAAAAAAAATTTGTCGAAAGTATATTAAATTACACGTCTATAGAAAGATAATTAAATGTTAATCGTGACGGTAAAATCTATTTTGTCAAACGATTAACAGTTCATGATATATTTAAATTATAAAAAATATGTGAAATATTAAAATGTTTTTAATCTCATCCATTGATTTATTTTTAGATGAATGGTGAAAATGAGTTCCCTGCTATCTAAGAAAAATATAATATCCAAAATAACTCTCCTGTTAGATTATTGCGTAAATGGATAATCCATCTTTCTAACGAAAGATTGGATTTGAATTAATCCATAAAGACGTAGCTAGTTGGTCAAAGTTATTTTTATAAAACATTTGGCTTAAATTAAAGTTAAATAAAATAAAGCGGATGCTTATAAAACTGGGTAAAATTATATAAAATGATGCAAAAGTTTTATATATTGTGTATGATAAAACTATTTTTATCCTAACTCCGATTCTGCATATACACAAGTCTAAATCGGTTAAGCATGTCCTCTTTATATGTTGACGTAACTAATTAAGCTTCGTTATGTGGGCATTTTATCACACCCCGACATAGGCGGAAACATGGGAATGTAACATAATGATCAATCATAACACAAGATACACAATAGAGAAATACTAAGATGCATAAATAAAAAGTGTTATGATAACCATCAACCTCAATACAACCTTGAGTGATGTCCCAAATCAAAAACACAACATATAGTGGCCAATTATTACAATGATAATCCCACGCAGGGGTCCATTCAATCTTAAACCTCAATCCTTAAGAAAACAAATCCAAAACATACACCAAATGCAAGACTTCTCAAACAAGATTCCTACGGGATTCTTTAAAAGTCTGCAATATGCATCACAACCTTAACGATCTTTAACTTCACCTGAGAATGATACTCGAAAACGTCAACAATAATGTTGGTGAGCTTGTAGGTTTGAATCAAAACCTAGTCATTATGCCAATATTTCAACAGTTGGACAATTGTGCTATATGACAGTGAATATATGCAAACAACCCATGACTTAGCATCCCCGCTAATCATGTGCGATGACCTAGCATCCCTGCTAGTCACCAAACCAGCATATACCAATGCTCTTGGAGCCGCAACTCAGATATGTCACTTACGCACCTAAAGGGCCTACCAGCTGGAGCACTAGATTAGGGCAGGACCACACAAGACAAGGTAAATCTCTGCCAATCACATACATTGCCATGCACCTCGATGCATGCAAGTACAATCAAACCACATAATATTCACATAGCAGTCATAAGCACATAATTGTCCCAAAAATAAAACCACGTTTTGCACAATTCAGAAAAACAGTTCAAAACACATTTGAGTATCATTTTCCCCCAACAGAAAAGATTTAAAAAGTGGGGCTACGAGAACTCACCTCAAGCAACTGTCTCCAACAGCAACTCACTATCACACAAGCAAATGCAACGACGTTCGCACACGACCTAGTATAGTTAATGTCCCATTTTATCATTCATTACCAAAACAGTTTTTCAGGTATGATGCATAGAGGTTAGACGCATGTTGTACGGTTATCTTTAACGTTTTAGTGGTGTGATGGTTGATGACTTAACTCCAAAGGATACCATATCAAACCCATATCTTAGTATGATATACTTATACTATCTAAGTAAAATAGTTAAGTAATATAAGAAAATAAATACTTATAAATACACTTCGATAATTTCATGCTGTACACTTAGTTACCATAAATATATCATTCATACCATACGGAATGAAACGTTTATTTATGTTAAACATTTTTGAGAAGTTTCGGAAAAATATACTTTTTCGTCTTTTAGTCGACTTATTAAAATAATAAAATACTAATATTTTATTATTTAAATAAAAAATCATAATTTGAGTAAAAATCTCTAAGTATAAACTTTTTACGAGTATTTTGACACGACCCGTACGCTTATATAACGTTTTCAAGGTTTTTAAACCTTAATTTCAAACATTTTTCACCATTTAACCACTTTTTGACAAAAACCTTAAAATCGTATTTCGCCATGTTTTTCCAAGTCATATTTCCAAAAACGACCTTCAAATACATTTCATAATTACATTTCACTTTTCAAAAGTTCGCCAACATCCTTAAAACAACTATTTAGAGCTTATTGGGCTTTAAGGCCCAATAAGGATTTTATATATCCAAAATAAGTTCTAAGCCCAAAACTAAGGCCTATTAGTATACATAAGCTTAATCAATGAGTAAGTAAGTAACCCGTACCACAATAAGCCATCAAATAATCCACGGCTTATTGATGCTTATTGGGCCGCGAGCTTACAAGCTCCAAAATAAGTCCAATAAGCTTAAAAATAAGCTAATAAGCTACATATGTACTCGATTATCACCATAAGCTATATAATAATCCACAAAATACAATATACTAATGTAATAGCCAAAACACTTTCCTTGTGTTTTTCCCTTTTTAAGCCGAGAGCTAATAAGCTCAAAATAAGTTATACGAGCTTATTAAATAAGCCAAAATATTCCATAACACAAAATATACTAATTAGCAATAAATGTTTTTCAACCATCACGACCACAAGATCAAAACTACAAATCCTTGTTCATTTCTTTTTTTTGTTCGACGCAAACCAAACACACCATTTCATTCGTTTCGTTTTCAAGTTTTGATTTTTACGACGATCAACTTGTACAACTAACATCTATGCATCATTAACAACCCAAAAAGACAAGTAAAATTTAAATTTGAAAGACTTACAAGAATGATCTTCAAAATAATTTTCGACGTGAACCGGACATCCCAAACGTTGTTTTAATGAATACCCGAACACTATAATCAACCCAATATATCACCAATCTTCATGTTTTTTATCAAGGTTTGAAAAATGTAAGTGTTTGTGTGTGTTTAGAGCTCGTCCGAAACCAAAGAGAGAAAAGGAAATAAGATTTTTTGTGAAAATGATAACTATGTGTTTTTAAAATGGTGGAAAGAATATTTCTATGTTTGGGTTAGGGAGACAAGAAGGTTCACGTTTGCACGGTACAATTTCTGAATAAAAACAAACATCAAATAGTCAAAGGACTAAAATAGAATATTCAAAGCACAAATAGGGCAAGGGTTACATTCTACCCCCTTAAAATAATTTCGCCTCCAAAATTTAACTACATATTAGCTCTAAACAGATGTGGATACTTAAGTTTCATCTGATCTTCACGTTCCCACGTGAATTCAGGTCCACGTTTTGAATTCCACCGATATTGACGATGGCAATTCTACTCCGCTTCAACTTTTTGAACTCTCTCTCCAAGATTTCCACAGGTTCTTCCACAAAATTCAACGTAGCATCTACTTGGATCTCATCCAAAGGTACTCGTAGTGTTGAAACAACCAAACACTTTTTAAGGTTTGACACGTGGAACGTGTCATGAATACCATTCAACTCCTCAGGCAAATCTAACCGATAGGCCACTAGGCCTACCTTCTCAATAATCTCAAAAGGTCCAACAAACCTAGGTTCTAATTTCCCTTTCTTCCCAAAGTGTACCACACCTTTCTAAGGCGATACTTTGAGCAAGCATAGTCACCTACACTAAACTCTAAGGGTTTCTTCCTCTTATCAGCATAACTTTTTTGATGATCACGTGCAACCTTAAGTCTATCATTAATCCACGAGATCTTCTCAGTGGTCTCTTGAAATAACACAGGTCCTATCAACTGACCCTCTCCAACCTTTGCCTACATGATCGGGGAACGACATTTTCTACCATACAAAGCCTCAAACGACGCACATCTCACACTAGAATGATAACTATTGTTATATGAAAACTCAACTAATGGAAGATGAACATCCTAACTTCCCCTGAAGTCAAGGACGCACGCCCTAAGCATGTATTCCAAAGTCTGAATTGTACGCTCACTCTAAACCGTCGGCCGGAGGGTGGTAAGCCGTACTCATGTCTAACTGGGTTTCTAATGCCTCTTGCATTGACTGCCAAAACCTTGACGCGAACCGACTATCATGATCAGATATGATCGATATTGGTACACCATGCCTAGCAACAATCTCATTCAGGTACAACCTAGCCAATCTATCCATCTTATAATCCTCACGCATAGGTAGAAAATGAGCAGACTTAGTCAATCAGTCCACAATGACCCAGATTGTATCATGCCTACTACTAATTCTTGGTAACTTAGTCACAAAATCCATTTCTATCCCTTTCCATTTCCATTCGGGAATCTCTGGTTGCTGGAGCAAGCCAGACGGCCTTTGGTGCTCAGCCTTAACCTTCAAACAAGTCAAACACATACTCACATAAACAGATGTATCCTTCTTCATTCCCGGCCACCAATATCTATCTCTAAGGTCATAATACATCTTATCAACTCTTAGGTGTACATAGTACTTTGACTTATGGGCTTCATCCATTATCAGGGTTCTCACATAACCCTTCAAAGGAACTCATATTCGATCCTGATAATACATAGCTCCATCACTCTTATGTTCTATCATCTTATCTAAACCTTTCTGCAATCCTACAGACTCATCACATGCCTCCTTCTGAGCCGCTAGTATCCTATCCTTGATACTCGACTAAAGGGTCATATTCATTGCTTGAAATCCCTTAGGTTTCACCCTCTCTTTCCTACTTAGTGCATCAGCTACTACATTTGCCTTACCAGGGTGGTAGCGAATTTCGTAGTCATAATCACTAAAAAGTTCTATCCAGCGACGCTGTCGCATGTTCAGTTCCTTTTGACTAAAGATATGCTAGAGACTCTTATGGTCGGTATATATGACACTCTTTGTCCCATACAAATAATGTATCCAAATCTTAAGTGCAAACACGACCGCACCCAGTTCCAAATCATGGGTGGTGTAATTCTTTTCATGGATTTTCAACTGCCTAGATGCTTAAGCTATCACCTTACCTCTTTGCATCAACACACAACCTAATCCTAAGCCAGACGCATCACAATACATCATAACATCTTCCGGTCCATCGGGAAGAGCTAGAATAGGTGCATTACATAACTTGTCCTTTAAAGTTTGAAATGCCCTTTCCTGTTCCTCTCCCCAATCAAAGGTCTTACTTTTTTGAGTCAAAATGGTCAGGTACTTAGCTATCTTAGAAAAGTTCTCTATGAACAGATGATAATACCCTTCCAAACCTAGAAATGGACAAACCTCAAACAGAGTTCTAAGGGCTTTCCAATTCTTTACAGCTTCAATCTTACTAGGGTCTACATGGATACTATTTCCATTAATCACATGACCAAGAAACTGTACTTCCCACAACCAGAATTCGCACTTGGAAAACTTAGCATACAGTTTCTCTTTCTTGAGCAATTATAAGACTAGCCTTAAGTGCACTTCATGCTCTTCCCGGGTCTTAGAGTAAATCAAGATGTCATTAATGAACACTATCATAAACTTGTCTAGATAAGACCTACACACTTGATTCATGAGATCCATGAATATTGTTGGTATGTTAGTTAAACCAAAGGGCATTACTGTGAACTCGAAATGTCCATAACGAGTTCTAAACGCAATCTTTGGAATGTCATCCTCATGCACTCTCAGCTAGTGGTATCCGGACCTAAGATCTATCTTAGAGAAGTAATGAGATCCTTGTAACTGATCAAATAGGTCATCTATCCTAGGGAGTCGATAACAGTTCTTAATGGTTAATTTGTTCAGCTCTCTATAATCAATGCACATCCTAAAGGAACCATCCTTTTTCTTTACAAATAATACCGATGCTCCCAAAGGCGATGAGCTTGGTCGAATGAAACCCTTGTCCTTGAGTTCTTTAAGTTGACCCGACAACTCCTCCATTTTAAAAGGTGCCAATCGATAGGGAGATTTCACAACCGGTATTGCTCCAGGGACTAACTCAATCTGAAATTCGATTTCTCGACTAGGGGTAATCCTGATAGGTCATCGGGAAACACCTCAGGAAAATCTCTCACCACTACCATCTCTTTTTGTTTATGTTCCTTTGCACTCATTAAATGTCTTGCTTTCTATTCTAGTCTTTCTCCTAGTACTTTAAGCACCTTTCCATCTAGTAGAGGTATTCTAACTACCTTCTCATGAGAAATTATCTCAGTCTTATGGTTGGACAACTAATCCATTCCTATGATCACATCGAAACTCTCGCTTCCAAACGGTATCAAATTAATATCAAACCCGTGACCTTCTATTTCTAGTTTGCAACCCTTAATGACCTTATCGATTTCTACTAGCTTCATGTTGGCTATCTCAATCTCATAACTAAATCCTAAGTCACTAGGTTCTATGCCTAACAGAGGTATGAAAGTAGTGGAAACAAAACTATAGTCAACTCCAAAGTCGAATAAAGTCATAGCAAACACACTCACAATCCTACGTCTCTTGTTATCATCTTTCACATTCCTATCCTTGCTAGGTTCTCCCCCATTTCCTCTCTTCTCAGGGTTCTTCTTCATTGACCCATTCCTAGTAGCTTCATCAGTTAATACACCAACTTTTAGTACAACACTCTGAATCGTTGTTGGCTCCGTTGTTGCCCCCATCCCATGGATCTGTGAAGCAAGGCCATACACGTACCTCTCAATCCTTCTATTTTTCAGGGTGACTAAATGAGGAACTAACCTAGCCAAATTATGGAACCTATCAGTATACGCAGCATGGCCAGCCTCGTCCATGGCATGATTGCACAGCTCAGTTTCCAACTTTTGCATTTCCTTACTAGGACAAAACTCTTCTCTCATCAATACCTTAAAGTCATCCCATGCCATACTAACAGCAACCTCATGGCTTTGTGTGTGAATCTGAGAATTCCACCACGTTAAAGCCTTACCAACAAATGAACCAGTAGTGTACTTCACTTTTTAGTCATCCCCACATCAACTCATATCCTTAACTGACTCTATCTTCTCTATCCAACGGGTATAAACTATAGCACCTCCTTTACCATCATACTCCTTAGGGTTACAAGCTAAGAACTCCTTATAAGTAAAACCCCTTCTACCATTGTTCACAATGACATTCCTAACATCGCCCCGGATGTTGTCATTGACGGCAGTGCCGTTTTGGTTCCTATCATCTCCCCGATTGCTACCTTGGTTTCCTACTTGAGCTAAAATAGTGAGGAGCAAGTTCTTAAATTGTTGGGCTATATTTGTGGAGAAGTCAGGGACTCCATCCATACCCTCATTAACTTCAACACCTTGGTCATTTCCTTGACCCTCAGGTTCACCAGTTGGTTCAATATTCCTCCTTCTAGGCTTTCTCTCTACCTCCTCTACCAACTCGTCCACCCGTTCCCCCTCCTCGTGGTACGGTAGCAGGCCGGCCAGCACTTTGGATCATCACTTTTGGTGGCATTATCCACACGAGGGAGAACATGGGCAACATTAGGTAGGCGGAAAGGTTACCATATATATAGTATAACTCAATATACTATGATACACATAATACGGTCCTAAGGTGTCAACACCAATTTGTGTGAACGATAATACTAAATACGCGTAAGTCGTGATATGTTTATAACTACATTGGCCATCATATTTATATCTGTATCCTTTCCCAGTCGTACCCAGTATTAGGCTCATACATTTCAATGATTGACTTTTCTAATACGCTATACCATATACTCATATAAGCATGTATAAGCGGAACACCGCACATATAGATCCTATAATGCAACTATATGAAGGTTTCTAGGTTATAGTCTAGGCCAAACCACCTAGTTCTCTATAACCTTGGCTTTGATTACCAATAGGCGGAAACATAAGAATGTAACATAATGAACAATCATAACACAAGATACATAATATATAAATACTAAGATGCATAAATGAAAAGTGACATGATGACCATCAACCTTAATACAATCTTGAGTGATGTCCCAAATCAAGAACACAACATATAGTCGCCAATTATTACAATCATAATCCCATGCAAGGGTCCATTCAATCTTAAACCTTAATCCTCAAGAAAACAAATCCAAAACATACACCAAATGCAAGACTTCTCAAACAAGATTCCTACGGGATTCTCTAAAAGTTTGCAACATGCATCACAACCTTAATGATCATTAACTTCACCTGAGAATGATATTCGAAAACGTCAACAATAATTTTGGTGAGCTCGTAGGTTTGAATCAAAACCCTGTCGCTGTGCCAATATTGCAATAGTTGGACAATTACGCAATATGATAGTGAATATATGCAAACAACCCATGACTTAACATCCTCGCTAATCATGTGCGATGACCTAACATCCCTGCTAGTCACCAAACCAGCATATACTAATGTTGTTGGAGCCGCAACTCTGATATGTCACTTATGCACCTAAAGGGCCTACCAGTTGGAGCACCAAATTAGGGCAGGACCACACAAAACATGGCAAATCCTTGCCAATCACATACATTGCCATGCACCTCGATGCATGTAAGTACAATCAAACCACATAATATTCACATAGCAGTCATAAGTACATAATTAAACCACGTTTCGCACAGTTAAAAAAAAATAGTTCAAAACACATTTGTGTATTATTTTCCCCGAACAGAAAAGATTTAAAAAGTGAGGCTATGAGAACTCGCCTCAAGCAACTGTCTCCAACAACAACTCACTATCACACAAGCAAATGTAACGACGTTCGCACACGACCTAGTCCAGTTAGTGTCCCATTTTATCATATTACCAAAAACGTTTTTCAGGTATGATGCATAGAGGTTAGACGCATGATGTACGGTTTTCTTAAACGTTTTAGTGGTGTGATGGTTGACGACTTAACTCCAAAGGATACCGGATACCATATCAAACCCATATCTTAGTATGATATACTTATACTATCCAGGTAAAATAGTTAAGTAATATAAGAAAATAAATACTCATAAATACACTTCGATAATTTCATTCGGTACACTTAGTTACCATAAATATATCATTCATACCATACGAAATGAAACGTTTATTTATGTTAAACATTTTTGAGAAGTTTTTAAAAAATGTATTTTTTCGTCTTTTAGTCGACTTATTAAAATAATAAAATAACATTATTTTATTATTTAAATCAAAAATCATAATTTGAGTAAAAATCTCTAAGTATAAACTTTTTACGAATATTTTGACATGACCCGTACGCTTATATAACGTTTCCAAGGTTTTTAAACCTTAATTTCAAACACTTTTCACCATTTAACCACTTTTGACAAAAACCTCAAAATCGTATTTCAACACGTTTTTCCAAGTCATATTTCCAAAAATGACATTCAAATACATTTCATAATCACATTTCACTTTTCAAAAGTTCGCCAACATCCTTAAAACGACTATTTATAGCTTATTGGGCTTTAAGGCCCAATAAGGGTCCAATAAGGTTTTTATATATCCAAAATACGTTCTAAGCCTAAAACTAAGGCCCATTAGTATACATAAGCTTAATCAATGAGTAAGTAAGTAACCCGAACCATAATAAGCCATCAAATAAGCCACGGCTTATTGATGCTTATTGGGCCGTGAGCTTACAAGCTCCAAAATAAATCTAATAAGCTTAAAAATAAGCTAATAAGCTACGTTATATGCTCGATTATGACCATAAGCTATATAATAGTCCACAAAATAGCTAAAACACTTTCCTTGTGTTTTTCCCTTTTTAAGCCGAGAGCTAATAAGCTCAAAATAAGTTATATGAGCTTATTAAATAAGCCAAAATATTCTATAACCCAAAATATACTAATTAGAAATAAATGTTTTTCGACCATCATGACCACAATATCAAAACTAAAAATCCTTGTTCATTTCTTTTTTTGTTCGACGCAAACCAAACACACCATTTCATTCGTTTCGTTTTCAAGTTTGGATTTTTACGACGATCAACTTGCACAACTAACATATATGCATCATCAACAACCCAAAAGGACAAGTAAAATTTAAATTTGAAAGACTTACAAGAATGGTCTTCAAAATAATTTTTGACACAAACCGGACAACCCAAACGTTGTTTTAATGAATACCTGAACACTAGAATCAACCCAGTATATCACCAATCTTCATGTTTTTGATCAAGGTTTGAAAAATGTAAGTGTTTGTTTATGTTTGGAGCTCGTCCGAAACCAAAGAGAGAAAAGGAAAGAATATTTTTGTAAAAATGATAACTATGTGTTTTCAAAATGGTGGAAGGAATATTTGTATGTACCAACTTAGGACAAGTTTAGCTAAAATTAATCCTTCTTGTCCCCCTAACCCTTAAACGTCCCACTTAAGCATCCTAGGAGGGTTCGAGTCTTTCTTTTTGTGTCGGGTTCATTTAAATCTCATAAAATTTGATCGTAAAATATTCCCCAAAGTTAATTAGTATTTTTATTCACCTTAAAAATTCTTTTTCATTAACCTATAGTATTTACACGATATATTTCCACATTATACTTTCCAAAAACTCATTTGGACATTAACGAACGTGTCGGGACTCGTTCTTCGGCATTTCTTAAAATTCACGGGTCAACCACTCGGATCATAAATAACATAAAGATTATTACACATCATAAACCATAAAATATCTCAAATCTCATAAATTCACCATCGTCAACACAGTACAATTTCTAAATAAACTGACAAACGTCATATAGTCAAAGGATTAAAATAGAATATTCAAAGAAAAAATAGGGCAAGGGTTACACATTTTGTTGCTCTATAGATATTTTCTATTTTAATTAAAAGGCAGCAATGATCATTAAATGCTACTTGTCGGAACCCGCTAGGGAACAGGGTCGACCCGCTTGACGCGGCATCACAACCCATCAGAACTCATCGGAAAGTATGAAAGCCAGCAAGATCCAACCCGGTCCGTACTACCCATCTCTTAATAAAGTGAGATTATTACGTCCTGTTTTTAGATAGAAACATGTGTCCCATTAAACCTCTCCTACTCACACTTGTCTTATGAATGACTCATCTTCCCCATAAAAACCCTTTACACACAAAATAATTCTCAGATTCATCCTCTTTTTGATCTCACATGCAAATTTTGATCAAACCCAGGAACAAAAAAAGGAGCAGCAACGGTTAATTTCCATGCCTAAATCAAATCAATTATGTAAGTTTATGAACCCTAATTAAATTATCAGTTTTTAGTATGTGGGTTTTGTTGTTTTGTTATGGTTGTTAAATTATCAGTTTTGAGTATGTGGGTTTTGTTGTTTTGTTAGGGTTGCTTGGATTAGCTTAATTTTCCAGCTTATGACCTTATTTGATTTGGGGATATCTAATAAACTTACTGTTTACCCTAATTATATTATTAGTTTTGAGTACGTGGGTTTTGTTGTTTTGTTAGGGTTGTTTGGATTAGCTTATTTTCCCGGCTTATGAGCTTATTTGATTTGGGGAAACCTCATAAACTCACTTTATTCGGCTTATAAGCTTTATTACAAAAAAAAATGATGGTGACATTAATTGCAAGAGGCTGTGATGAGTCTGCGGGTGTGGGGAGTTAAAGGAATGGATTGTTTTTAGGTGTTGTGTGGCATATAGTGTATCATTATGAGTTTCAACTAACGTGCATTGTTTTTGTTATGCAGTAAAAGGAATTGATTCAGTTGAGATGTGAGACGAGGTTGAAATGTTCTCCTGTTCGAATGACAATCTCAGGTTCTGAAGCTGCAACGAGTTCATGTACATGTAAGTTACATTAGTTATAAATATTTTCGATTATTGCATTTGTCCGTATTTCAATTTACATTTTTTATTTATTTATTGTGTATTGCAACCACTCACAACATTCACAAGTATAAACTTGGCTGTAAGATCAGACAAATTCAATTCATTCGTATGATGGTTGACCACAAAGTAGACTAGGTAATTTTGATAGCATGTTTTGCGGTTTAATCGTGTATCAAAATGCAATGAGTAGATAAGTAGTTAAAAGCATTTGTAAATAAGTATCATCTTCTGTGTATATTATTGCACTTCGAAGTAGACAGGTTGGAATAAGGGTTTTGGGATTGCTTTTTAAACTGCTTAATTTTGAGGGTGTATGTGATTGCTTATTCAAATTGCTAGTCTGATTAGCTATAAGTAGAATGTTCTTTTGAATTAGTACCATCTAAATGCTTATTTGAAACAGCTTCTTTCAAAATGCAATAAGCAAACTCAAACACCTAAAAATCTGTTAAAGCAGCTAACTTCTCTTAGAGATAAAATGCTAAGTGTTAAAAATATATATTCAGATTTTGACCTCCTGGAGAATCGCCTTATCCTAGGGCTGCTCATACAACTGTCGCTGTTGGAACCATGGTTGTATTCCAGGTAACTGAAGATTTTAATTTATGTTTCGTTACTTAATTAGAAAAACGACTGGAATCTTAATTTTTACATAAGTTTATTTTTGGTTTTTGATGCATAATTTATGTGTTACTAGGGTCATTCAACAACAAATGGTCTTTACGTACCTGATACGAGCTTTTTTTCATGGTTGCAGCTGATGCAATCCTTTTGGTCTAGAAACTACATAACACTTACTTGTAAGTCACATTTTATTTGATGCAATACTTAACTCTAAATGACCTACACCCGAGCCATTATAAGATGCAGTTAGGGTCGCCTTTTCTAAAACCAAAAAATGGATAAGAGTTGCACACCAGTGAAGATTTGTTATTTAAATTTAGTTGATTTTATATACTGATTGGAATATGTTGATTGAAATTAGGATGTTTCGAAGCCAAAATAATCAAGTGAGAGTTCTAAGGTATGAGAGGATGTAGAGGATAAACCTGAGCCGATGTTGGGTGTAATTGGTAAGGACATTTTTTGATTATGGGTTTCAAGTTTGAGTAAGTTTTGGATTTTGATTTGTTCCATCAGCAGTCACAAATATGTTAATTATTAAATAGTGGTTTTGATATCGAGTTATTTTATATTGGCTAAGATTTACGAGATGAACACTTATATTTTGTCAAAAATCATCATAGTTTCAAGACACAAAGGATTATGAACTGTAAGTTGTTTCAAGACTCTTATGTAGTTGCAATTGAATGTTCTTCGGCTAATGGTTCTAATTAATTCAATATGCTTTGACGTAATATAGGGTGTTAAGTAAATGGAGTTCATCTTGGGAAACCAGTTTCCCCATAGATATCGCTTCCCTATCTCATTGCAAACTTGAGTTTTGAACAAGAAGGTATTAATAACATTACCCCCGCGTTTGGATTAATCTATTAGAACTGGATTGCCTAAATATGTCATTTTCAGTTAACTTTTGTACTAATTGCCTAAATATCATAATTTTCAAAAGACATAACTCACATATCACAACTTTAAAAACCCGCTAACCATTCTCTGTGGATACTTTATGTAGATATTTGAATGTAAAGGAGAGCTGGGGCTGTTATGTAACAAAAAAGCGACTGACTCACACCGCAAAAATAAGCCAACTTTGTCGCTTGGTGATGACATCAAATAACGTCTATTTTATAGCATTATTTATCCCATGTATTTAACCCATTTTGTATAATTATTGCAAAGAATTGTTACTTAATCATTTATATTTAAGAATTGCAGTAATTATGGAGTACTTGGTGAATATTAGCAAAAGGCGCACATTATGGAGCTTAAATGAAGATATTTTGAAGATTAATGATTCTGACAACCAATACGCCGTATCCATCAAGGAAGATACGGCGTATCCGTGCCTGCACTCACCAAAGACCACAAAGGAAACAAGCCCAAATACGTCGTACTGAAGATATAGTATGTGAAGATTCTGGAAGATATCAAGCGTGGTCCCTACTCCAAGAAACTCCAATACATCGTATCCAAGCCATTGGATACGCTGCATCGAACCGACTTTCAGACCCTATAAATACAAAACTCAAAAACGAGTTTTAAGTGTGCTAAATCATATTCTCGATACCTAAACCATAAAAGTCGATTTTCAGAGGAGAAAAAGAGCAGAAGAGGTCTTGCAACGCATTCCAATCCATAGAAGACAACGTGTAATTTCTTATACTTTTGTAATCGTTCAGTTTTTGGTATCATTCGTTAACTTGGTTAGTTTACCTTGGCAAAACAATTATACCTTCGGGTAATAGCCGTTATTATGAAGATCTAAATGTTTGGTTTTGTTTATATCTCGATTGCTTAATTTATCATTGAATGCTTGTTTATGTTTATTAATTCATACTTGTTTACGTGCTTTTGTATGCGACCTATCATTCAACTGGATCTAGTGATACGAACCAAGTAATCTAGATGCCGGGATAGCTCTCCATATAGTAGTTTATACATCTAGAATCATAGGATCACAAGTATTGTCCTTTTAAAATCGTGCTAAGGATACGCTTCTGGCTTAACTAGTTAACGGAAACTGCCTTTGGTTTATTGAACATGTTGACTAGTAGGTGAATCTAAATAATTCAACAAGTAATGTTCTAATTCCATTTTGGACAAGTGAACTACTAGAGTATAAATTACCATTAAGCAGTAAGTGGGTAAAGTCTCTATGAGCTAGGGTTTAACAAGATCACCATTGCTTTAATCCCTAAGATAGATTATAATCAGCAAATAAGGATGCTTTATACGGATGTTTTAATTGTGACAGAATTAATGTGTCTTGGTCTTAGGATGAAGTCCCGCCTAAGTCTAAGAATGATATGCCTCTTCGAGATAAGTAATCATTACACTGAATAAACAAACCAACTCTATTAATGATGGCTAATATCATAAGGCTCGACCGCTCTTTTATCTTCTGTTAATTTGCTTGCGTGGGTTAAAGTGTCTTGAATTGATTGTAGTCACCAAACAATCCTGTGCCAGTCTCTCAGGCTGAAACCTCCCTTTTACCTGTTAGAATTAGGATTAGAACTAACATAGGATTAGCATAGGTTTGACTTAGATTAGAATTAACTTAGATTAGATAACCAAAATATAAATAAATTAAGAGATTTAACCTCGCTTCAAGTGTTCGACACCCTACTTACCACGAATCTACCACCGATCGGGTACACTGCCCGTTAAAGTGTTGTTTTTGGTTATGTCAGCAAAATATAAATTTAAAACTTGAACTATCATAAATAAACACCACACAATAACACATTAAGTTTTTGGCGCCGTTGTCGGGGAGTGAAAATTAATCTTGATTTTTGTTTTATATTTTGGTTTTTAACATTAGATCTAACCCTTAGGAGTAGCGTAAATTAGATTAGTGTATATTCTTGTATATTCTGTATATTTTGTATATTTGTTAGTTTAATTGCTTGTTTGTATATTTGTGTGTTTAATTTAATTATTTTCGTAATACACTGTTCTGTTAGATAATTCGATACGGCTTATCCACTTCCATTGGATACGGCGTATCCAACTTTCTGTCCAATAAAATAGCATATTCGCTCAATCGATTAATACGGCGTATTCACTTCTATTGAATACGACATATCGATCATCTGGAACAGAATCAGAATCCTAAGTTTTTATATTTGATTTCCGTGCTAAAAATCTTTCTATCCTAAAAGAGCCCATCCTACTGATTGTTTATCTCTTGTTACAGGTAGCGCATGACAAGGAGTTCTACTAGCAAACTATTCACACCTTAGAAAGAACCTAAACGAGAATTTTGATCATCTAGGAGTCACTTCAAGACACTAAGTCTTGACGAATTGAGATCACCTGATTTTAATTTATTTTCTGACCAAGAATACTCAGAGGAAGAAGAAGCAGAAACAATGGCAAAAACTATGGAACAGTACATGAGCTAGACCCGAGCTGACTATGGATCGGGGGTTGCTAGGCCCAAAATTGAAGACAAAGATAACTTTGAACTAAAGGGCCAATTTCTCAAGGAACTACGGACTAACACCTTCAGCGGTTCGGATCATGAAGATGCAAACGAACACATTAAGAAAGTTCTTAAGATCGTCGATCTATTTCACATTCCAAATATTACTATAGACCAAGTGATGCTTAGAGTGTTCTCTATGTCCTTAACTAGAGCAGCAAGGCATTGGCTAAGAAACGAACCAACTGGTTTAATCACAACTTGGGATGGTCTTAAAACAAAATTTCTAAACAAATATTGCCTACCTGCTCGAACTGCAAAAAAGATAAAAGAAATCAACAACTTTTAGCAAGAACCAGATGAAAACCTCTACCAAGCATGGGAGCGATTTAAATAACTCTTGATGAAGTGTCCTTAGCACTATTAAACAGAGATGTAGGAGGTAATCTTGTTCTATAATGGATTGGAATTCCTACTCGAGAAATTCTTGATTCAAAAGGTGCAATACTATCAAAGACTGCTGCTGATGCAAAGGTAGCCATTCAAGAAATGGTTGAATACTCTTAGAAATGGCACAATGGAACATCTAGATCAAGAAATACCGAAACTTCTGACGGATTGGCAGCTATATAAGCACAACTAAACAATCTTGGAAGAGAGATCAAGAAAGTGAATGAAAAAGTCTATGCTGCTCAAGTTGGATGCGAACAATGTAAAGGACCCCATTACACCAAAGATTGCCCACTCAAAGAAGAAGGGAAAACCCTCGAAGAAGCTTACTACACGCAATTTGGTGGACCTTTTCAAGGAGGGGGATATAGAGTAGCAGCTCCGGGATTCTATCAAATGAACAACGCAAATCCTTCGTACCAAGAACGAAGGCAATCTATGGAAGATTGTTGGGATTCTAAAGCTTCTATAACTTAATACTGTTGGTTCAAGATTAATACTGCTAGTGAAGACTTAATGCTGTTAATGAAAATTGAAGAAATAAGTATGAGTCTTTAGTACTGCTAGCTTTATAGTTAGTACTGCAAGTATAATGTTAGTACTGCCATTAATAGTTAGTACTGTTAGTTAGTATTAGTACTGCTAGTATATTGTATTAGTACTGCTTATGAGATATGCATGAGATAAATTAGGAATAGATATTCATTATCTCATAACGCATTTTGTAAGCCCATTGGGGTTTTCCTTGGTGTATAAAAGGAACCCTTATGGCATAGTTAGAGATATGAATTTAGATAGAAAAACATAATAGTTGTTAGGCAAAACATATAGTTGTTTTGTTATTTGTGCAATATATTGAAGTTAAGAGAATCTTCTGTGTTAATCTTATTGTTCTTCTTGAGTATATATACTAAATTTCGCATAGTATATATATATATATATATATATACATAATCGTCAAGGTTTCAACCTTAGTTCTCTTGGGTTTATCTAAGGTGACTAAAAGCTTCAACAAGCTAATAAACAATCTATTATAAATGGGATCAACAAGTGGTATCAGAGCCAATGTTGAAACTCTGAATAAGAAGAACTCAATTGTAAGATGGCAGAACAAGACACTCCTCCACCAACTATCACAACAATGAAAATCCCTATCATCAAGAAGGGAGAATATGATATTTGGAGCATGAGAATGCGATAATATATCTGTCACACAGACCATAACCTATAGGATGTTATTGTCAATGGAGATCTAGAAGAAGAGTCTGCACCAACTGGAGAAACATCTGCTCCTCATGCTCCTAAGACTGCCAAACAACTAGCTGCTAAAAGGAATCAGGAAAGAGTTTTGCTTTTAGCAATACCTGATGAATACCTCCTCAAGTTTTACAATGTTGCAGATGCTAAATCTCTCTGTTCTGCAATCAAAGCAAGGTTTGGAGGAAATGAAGAATCCAAAAAGATGTAGAAGAATGTTCTAAAACATCAGTTTGAAAACTTTACTACTGCATCAAATGAAAATCTAGACAAGGCTTATGATAGGTTCCAAAAACTCATAAGTCAATTGGAGGTTCATAGTGCTCCAATATCAAAGGAAGATATTAACTAGAAGTTCCTAAAAAGTCTTCCTCCTTCATGGAATCAAATTGCTCTAATCATGAGAAATAAGCCAGACATTGATGAGATTGATATTGATGACCTCTACAACAACATTAGGGTCTATGAAGATAAGATGAAAAGGTCTTCAAGTTCTACTTTTACTTCTCAAAACTTGGCATTTCTTTCCTCTAAGAACGCTAGCAGTACTAATGAAGTTAGTACTGCCAGTGGAGATTTTGGGGTTAGTACTGCTGGAGGAATTAGTCAAGTTTCAACTACCCCATGTTCTCATGATGTAGCGTGCTCTTTCTTTGCACAACCAACAACCAGTCCTCAACTTGAAAATGAGGATTTTCAGCAGATTGATGAAGATGACTTGGAAGAATTAGATCTTAGATGGCAGGTGGCTATGTTGACTGTCAGAGTGAAAAAATTCATTCAGAAGACAGGAAGGAACTTAGATTTCAAAGAAAAACGACCTTTTTCTCTTGATAAGTCAAAAATTAAGTGCTACAACTGTCACAGAAAAGGGCAGTTTGCTAGGGAATGCAGATCTGGAAGGAATCAAAGGAGAAGATCTTATGGTGACAATGGCAGGAGCAATGCACCAACAAATGAATCTTCATCACAGGCATTGGTGGCTCAAGATGGTCTAGGAAGCTATGATTGGAGTAATGATTTTGAAGTAGAACCAGTCAACTATGCTTTAATGGCAATCTCTTCTTCAAGCTAATCAAGTTCTTCTGACAATGAGGTACAAAAATGTTCTAAACAATGTCTTGAATCTTTTAAAACTCTTCAAAAGAATTATGATAGTGAAAGAGAAAAACATAGAAGAGCAAGACTAGAAATTTAGGGTTATGAGTTAGCCTTAGAGTCACTAGAATCTAGGATACTTGTACATGAAAAGAATGAACTGGCTTGGGGTGAAAAATATGAGTTTCAAAATTATAAGCTTAAATGTAGAGAAATAAAAATTAACAACCTTAACCTGGAATTAGAGAAAGTTGTTAAAGAAAGAGATGAGTTAAAAATAAAGATAGAAAAATGGGAAGAATCGTCCAAGAATCTTGATGAATTACTCAATAGTCAAATGAATGCTAGATATAAAACTAGTTTAGGATATGGCATACAATTAAATGAAATGAGTAACAATTCTAAAACTGATAGTAAGATTAGTTTGAGTGTTTTTGATGTCAGATTAAGTGATGAAGAGAACACATCAGCAAATGATAGGTTCTCTAAAGCATATGGGTTTCATGTTGTTCCCCCTCCTATAACAGGGAACTTCCTAACCACAAGATCTCACATATCATTTGCAAGCTTAGATGAATATGCCATTAGGAAGAAAATAATTAAGTCAAAACAACTGATCTTAATACTAAAATAAGTGAGACTGTAGGAAAAACAAATGAAGCAAATACTCAAAAACCTAAGACAGCCTATGAATCAGTTAACAGAGATAAAGTTATCATTGAGGATTGGAACTCAGATGATGAGGATGATGTGTCTGAAGTGCAAACAGTTAGTCCTGTTAAGACTAATGAGACTCAAACAGTTAAAACTAGAGTTGATAAAATTGGTCAAACTTCTCAGAAACAAGGAATTGGATTTAAGAAAATAAAAGCCTGCTTTGTCTGTAAAAGTACTGATCATTTGATCAAAGATTATAATTTTCATGACAAACAGAGTCAAGAACCTAAGCTAAAAACTATGGTCAATACTGGTCCAAGGATGGACAAACCAGTGTGGGATAATACTAAAAGGGTTAATCAACAAAATTTTTCAAAATACCCTCATTTAAGAAAGACTTTTGTCCCATCAGGAGTACTAACAAGAACAGGTTTGATTACTCCTGTTAAGCAAAATGAGAAAAGGGCAGTTCACATAGTTAGTACTGCTAGGCCAGTTAGTACTGCTAGGCCTGTTAGTACTGTTAGACCATTTGCCCTAAAATAGCACAAACTGGTGGTGCTATTAGACCAATTTACCCAAGAATGGACAATGTAAGATCAAGAGGCTCATATTCACCTATCAAGAGGTCTTACTACACAAAACCAGCTTTTAGACCCAAAGACTTAAAACAAGATGTTAAAACTTTTGGGGTTCAAAATATGACTACTGCTGGGACAAGAGCAGTAGTTAACACTGGTAAGGGTAAGATGGATACTGACCTTAAAAAGTTAAGGTGGGTTTGGAGGCCTAAGGGAAATTACTTAGATCATGTGTCCAAAGACAGTGGATCATCCATGCTCAAGAAGGTTGAGTATGTTGACCCAAAAGGGATTTCCAAGTCTTTAATGGCTTGGGTCCCTAAGAGATACTAATTCTCTTACTTTTTGTACAGGGCAATCCAGAGATATTGTTACAGGATCATGCAGTGGTGGATAGTGGTTGCTCTAGCCATATGATTGGCAACAAAGCTTATCTTTCAAACTATAAAGATTACAATGGAGGCTTTGTGGCTTTTGGAAGTGATCCCAAAGGAGGTAAAATAACGGGTAAAGGTAAAATCAGAACTGCTAATTTAGACTTTGATGATGTTTATTTGTAGATGAACTTAAGTTTAACCTTTTCTCTGTTTCACAAATGTGTGACAAGAAAAATAGTGTCCTTTTTACTGAGACTGAATGCCTTATCCTATCTCCTAGCTTTAAGCTTCTTGATAAAAGTCAAGTTGTACTTAGAGCTCCTAGAAAGGATGATGTGTACAGCTTCCTCTGGAGGTATAACTTGTTTATATGCAAATGCAACAGCAGATGAGTCTAAATTATGGCACAGGAGATTAGGTCATGTGAATTTCAAAAATATAAACAAACTTGTTGGTTTAATCACCACATGACAAATGGTCATCAATTCACCATGTCTAACAGACTTCAAGAACTCGCTAGTCCAAAGCAAACGGTTTTGGTAAAGACTTCTCAAATCCGTTGATGGTTGATAGTTTACCAAAAACTATATGGTTATCAATGCACCATGTTATTGCAATAAAGCATTGGCTAGTCCAAAGAAAACGACATTGGTAAAGACTTCCCAAATCCATTTATGACTGGTAGCTTGCCAAAAACTATAAAATAGTCTAATGATCCACCTCTCTCAAGAGGTTACACACATGGAAGTGGGGAGGACAGTTTATAACTTATGGAATTGATGGCAAACTGTATCCAAATTATCTACATTGTGAGGAAAAAGAATAAAGAGATTTGGTGAGTTCAAAAACAGAAAGAGAGTTGTGTGTGATAAACAGAAATGAGTGTTTGGTGAGAAAAAGAATTGAGAGATATTTTGTGAGTTTAAAAATAGAAAGAGAGTATATGAGAGTCTACATTGCTGCTGAATATCTATAATGGATCAAGTTTGGAGTTAATACTGCTTGGTATAACACTTAGTACTGTCAGTGTTAAGTTAATACTGCTAGGCTAGTATTACTACTGTTGGATGAAGTTAGTATTGTTAGGCTTAACATTAGTACTGATAGACCAAACTTAGTACTGCTAGGTGACCGTTAGTACTGTTTGAGTCCTAACAGATTTTCCTCAATCAAAGAGCCGTTGAGATATTTCCGCCGCATCTATAGCTTATAAGGTTTGACTAATTGGAGACTTCTTAATTTATCTATATCATTAAATGGTTTCTTCAAGATAAGTACAACTCTTTTACAGTCAGTGAAAACATACTCTTTTAAACCTCACTCATAATTCAACTTACTTTACTAGACCATTACACTTTATCACATGAACTAATCCCACATCTTTACTCATCTTCTCATTCATCAAATGGCTCAGTTGGAATTTTGCGACAAGCATAATATGGTCACATATTTGGTTAAATCTGAAAGCAATGAGGGTTTTGATGAAATCATAGATTTTCTTACTTCAAGCACATGATGAAGAGCAACAGTAATCACCCTCAAGGATCACATATTCACCATCATTATGTCCACAACCTACTAAACCATTCCCTTCACCAGAACCACTTCAACCCACCCATAAGGCAGAGGAGACTGCTTCTATGCCCCATGATTCACCTCTCTATGTTGTTCACATAGAAGTGCTGAGGGTAGCATGCAACAACATGATTTGACAGTTTTGGTTAACAAATTGAATGACAGGATTGATGAATTGGATAAGGACTTGCAGCAGACAAAGAAGATTTATAGTACTGCTCTTACCAAGTTAGTACTTAGAGTAAAGAAACTGGAGTACAAGCTGAAGTCTGGCAATGCTAGAAGAAAGGCAAAGATTATTCTTTTTGATGATGAAGAGATTGCAGAGGATTCTTCCAAATAGGGGAAGAAGATTTCTCAAATTGATGAAGATCTAACAATTTCTCTAGTACAAGATGAAGGTATTTCTTGGATTCCACAGGAAGAGGAAGTTCATGAGAAGCCTAGTGATGAAACTAAAGTAATTATACAAGAAGAGACTCCTACTGAAATTATTGAAGAACATGGAAGTGGTGAGAAAGGTGAGATAAAGATTAGTACTGCTAGTCCTCTAAAGGTTACAAAGGTTAGTATTGCTGAAGCTCATGTGTATACAAGAAGGAAAGCCAAAGATAAAGGAAAGGCTATAATGGAAGAACCTGCTACTCCAAAGAAGCTTAAGAAAAGAACTCAAGTGCAGTTGAGTATGGATGAGGAGTTAGCTAGGAAGATAGAAGAAGAAGAAGAAAGAGCCAGATTTAATGCAGAACAAGAAGCAAGAGCTTTGCAAAAAGAAGAAGAAGAAGAAAGACTTAATCTGGAAGCAGCTTGGGAATTGCAAAAACAACTGGATGAAAGACAACAAGTCCCTACAGAAGCTACTCAATCTAAAGGAATTGACTGGAATGATCCAAGTGTACTAAAATATCATGCTTTAAAGAATAAACATGTGTCAATAGCTCAAGCAAGAAACATACTTGAAGAACCAAGGAGGTTACAAGGAAAGCAACTTCAAGAGAATGAGCTATAATGACATCAGACCAATTTTTAAAAGGGTATGGGATCATGTCAATACTTTTATTCCTATGGGGTCTGAAGTTGAAAAAGGGTCTTCTAAACCAAGTAAAAGAGAAACTTCAAAGGCAGCGGAAGAAGAGAATGTTGAAAAAGAAGATGTAAAACCTGACCCAGTAATGAGTGAAAAGAAATCTGTTGGAACAAGAAGAAAAACACTTGCAAGAAGAAGAGCAAGTGACAAACAAGTTGAAGATAGATCAAAGAGACAGAAGAAAGAAAAAGAATCTGATGATGTTGAACAAGAAAAAGAAGATTTAAGAATGTGGTTATGAGTTCTTAATGATAAAGAAGAATCTGTGACTCCAGAATTTCTCTCTGTTAGATACCCTATAGTTAATTGGGAGTATCAGCTACCTGGTCGAATGGAAATAACAGATATAGAAGTATACAAGTTAACAAGAGCAGATGGAAGTGCAAGCTTTCATGGAGGTACAAAGTCATTGTTCAGAAGACTTGACAGAGATGACCTGAAGGTTTTATACAAATTGGTTCAAGAAAGATTTAAAGATCATTCTCTAGAAGAAAAGGAATTAATACTTTGGGGAGATTTGAGGATGATGTTTGATCCAGATAAGCAAGATGAGATATGGAAGAACCAAGAGAGTTGGAAGGTACTAAGATGGAGATTATATGAAAACTCAGGAGTTCATTCAGTGTTTTTGATTGATACTCCTATGGAGATCAACATGCTTGTTGAGAAAAAGTTCCCACTCAAAAAGGAAATACTAGAGAAGATGATAAACTTGAAGCTACAAGCTGAAGAAGAAAGCACCATGGCATTTGAGCTAATCAAGTTTACAAGATCACAGATTGAAGAGAAGCAGTAAGGTGTTTGAAAGAATCCTCCGTCATAAAAGTAGATCTAATCCAGAAGAAACTTAGGATTTAAGAGTAAATCACAAGTTTAGGGGAGGATTGTTAGGATTCTAAAGCTTCTGTTAGCCTTAAAATATGTCGGCTAATACGGAATTACATTAGTTTATATCAGCCGGACACACAGGGACTAGAAATGTCAAGTGTAGTAAGTAGATCATGTCCATGGCTATACATATCCCCTCCATACTTCCATGGAGGGGTGAGGATTCATAATTTTGTAATAATGTGTGTGTGTTTCTCTCTCTAGAACACACACATCTTCCCTTTTTCTCTCACTAATAATATGGCTTTCTATTTGTTTAATCCTCCCCGACCTCTGAATCATAATTGTTAGCTTGTAAATGTTAGTTATAACAATTGGTACCAGAGCTAACCGGGGGTGTATTGTATTCGAGTGTGTTGTGTTAGTGATTTCGTTTTTTATGAGCTCATTGGTTCGGCGTCGTTTCTTGGCTTAAAAGCTTTTAGTCGTGGTCATTTCGTGTGTGGCTAAGACAAACGCAAGGACGCTAAGAAGAAAAAGGACGGGTTCAAAGTACTTGCTTGGATCGAACGAGCTTTATACTTGTTTGGACCGAACGAGTTTCTTTGTTCAAGGACCGAACGAGTTTATTTCTATTTGGACCGAACGAGTGTATTTCTGTTTGGACCGAACGAGTAATTTTCCTTTGAGGACCGATCGGGTGATTTTACTTTGAGGACCGATCGAGTGATTTTCTTTGAGGACCGAACGAGTTCATTTCTTCTAGGACCGAACGAGTTTCTTTGTTCAAGGATCGAACGAGTTTTTGTCTTCAAGGACCGAACGAGTGAACTCTTTAAGACCGAACGAGTGAACTCTTCAAGGACCAATCGAGTGTCTTTCATCAAGGACCGAACGAGAGAACCGATCAAGACAACCGAACCAAAGAACCGAACAAACGATAACCAATATAGATGTTTTCTTTGTGCACCGAACGAGTGGACTGATCTAGATGTGCCGAACAAGAGAACCGATCGAGACCACCGTACTAGGGAACCGATCTAGCAATTTTTTTTTGGTTTTTCGGTTTCGAGTGTCGGTAATCCACGGGACTTATAAAAGCTCTTGTACTTCATGTTCAACAACGATTTCAACAACAATAATTTCGTCTTGGTTTTTTCTTGATTTGGTAAAATCCCGTAAAAGTCGATTTTTTTTATGGTTTAAATCATCGAAATTGTAAAATCCCGTGAATGTTAATTGATAACAACAACACAACAAACACGATACATAACACTAAAAACGATCCGAATAAGATTCACTACAATGTCAAAATGGCTAAAGATTCGGATTCAAATGTCAAGTGATCATGGAGTTTATTTGGTATCCCTTATTTGTGATTGAAGTGGGT
>BQNB010062770.1:980-35948 GCA_026074375.1 Tanacetum coccineum
GGTCACATTCATTAATAGGTATTTGACCTCATATGGGTCATATGCATTGGGTTGTATTTGCTTAGAGTGTCATGTTATGACACATCCATGACTGGTGACAATGGGTAATTAAAATGGTCATGGGTCATGTGTATTGGGTTGTAGTGGATTATAGCTTCATGTTACGACACATCAATAACTAGTGACAATGGGTACTTAACATGGGTCATTGGTCATGTGCATTGGATTATTGTAGATTATAGCTTCATGTTATGACATATCCATGACTGGTGACAATGGGTAATTAACATGGGTCATGGGTTATGTGCATTGGGTTGTAGTAGATTATAGCTTCATGTTATGACACATCAATGACTGGTGATAATGGGTAATTAACATGGGTCATGGGTCATGTGCATTGGGTTGTAGTAGATTATAGCATCATGTTATGACACATCCATGACTGGTGACAATGGGTAATTAACATGGGTCATGGGTCATGTGCATTGGGGTGGTAGTGGATTATAGCTAGTGTAATGGAACCCATGCATGACCGGTGATAATGACTAATTCATATGGGTCATGGGTCATGTGCATTAGGTCACATTCATTAATAGGTATTTGACATCATATGGGTCATATGCATTGGGTTGTAGTTGCTTAGAGTGTCATGTTACGACACATCCATGACTGGTGACAATGGGTAATTAACATGGTCATGGGTCATGTGCATTGGGTTGTAGTGGATTATAGCTTCATGTTACGACACATCCATGACTGGTGACAATGGGTAATTAACATGGGTCATGGGTCATGTGCATTGGGTTGTAGTAGATTATAGCTAGTGTAATGGAACCCATGCATGACCGGTGATAATGACTAATTCATACGGGTCATGGGTCATGTGCATTAGGTTATCACTTGTCACATTCATTAATGGGTATTTGACATCATATGGGTCATGTGCATTGGGTTGTAGTTGCTTAGAGTGTCATGTTACGACACATCCATGACTGGTGACAATGGGTAATTAACATGGTCATGGGTCATGTGCATTGGGGTGTGATTGCAAGTTTTATACACGTAAAATATACTATAAAATAATATAATCCCGAGAGTAATTAAGAAAGTTACCAAGTTACCCTTACTGTTCACATCCATTAATGGTATTTGACATCATAGTGTTCATACACAATGGGTTTTAGTGGCTATAGAGAGTCAAGTAACGACACATCCATGACTGGTGTGATCGTCAACGTTTAAATTAAACATGGTCATGTGTTCATTTGGCATTGGGTTGTATTGGCTTATAGAAGGACATGTTTATCGACAAATACAAGACTGGTGATCGACAATGTGTAATTAACATGGGTCAAGGGTCATGTTGTATTGGGTTTTAGTGGCTTATATGTATTGGAACCCATGCATACCGGTGATAGTCATGGGACATGTTCATTAGGTTATCACTAGTCACAATCATTAATGGTATTTGACATCAGATGTTCAATAGGGGAGTTCACTAGTGCGGTACGGTTTGTTGTTGGGGAGATATTAAGCTATACGTCCACTGGACATGTAATTAATTTTAACAATCCGAAATCGAACCGAACTACGCGTGTAACTAGCTTGCGGGTACCCGTAGTGAGCGGTTACCGCGTTCGGGGTCAACGGTTAAACCTTTTTGACGTTCAATTCGAGTATAACCGTAATAAATAAAGTACTATGATAATGATGCAATAAAGTAAAATAAAATGACATAAACAAAAATTCATATATACGTAAGGGTATAATCGTTACAATAAAATGGCATTAAAAATAATATATAACTAATAACAAAAAATATTACCGCGTTTATAGATTACGATCCACATTTAATCAATTTTCACACATAGATTTTACAAATAGTTCACATTATTGTAGCTAAAAGTCGTTATACAATAAAAGTATTTCAACAAATTGAGGGTTTAGTTTGAATACCCCCTAGGTCATATCCATTGTTTGTATCGGTGTATAGTGTCTTGAGAAACGTATAAGAAGTAAAAAAAAACTTACTTAACTAAAATAGAATCACCGGGTTCAGTTTTTTTTTTTTAATTTTGATTGTTATTTTTTTATTAAATTTATGGAAGTTTTAATTTAAATTTTGTAGCTTTTTATAACATTTTTAATTTCTAAATTTTCTAAATTTTTAATTTAAATTTTTTTTTTTAATTTTGTATTAGAAGAAAATGTGGTTTTAGGGGAGGGTTTTATTTTTGTGAAAAAGAAATAGTTAAGGGGTTTGTTTTGTTGGTTTTTGGATGCGCGAGTTTTAGTATGGTTATAGTAGGGAATAAAAAATTAATTTGAAGCTTTCTACCACTTGACCGTCACTTCTCTAGACGCTGTCGATACTGTATGTGCAATGATGGTGGAACTCTGTTCTCTAGAACATCATAGCAATAAATACAGTCCCCAATCTCAAACTTTTCCCCAAACCACTTCAATTATCTCACAATACTTTTCTTTAGCAATGGCTGCACGTGGAGGTAGAAACAACATGTTTGCCAGAAAAGGGTCCATCGATGACCTGATGATATAATGTGTATAGAGATCGCCGACGAAGTATACGAAGATCATCATTGAGCAACAAATTACCGATCATCGTGGGTTCATTGCTCGTATGCGTGATGAAATTAGACCACAAAGAAAACTTATCAGTCATTTGAACGCATTAAAGCGGAAGTTGGAAGCTTCGGTGATTATAGGTAGTGTTTTGACCTTGTGATGGAACCCATGATTACTGCGTGAAAATTAGGATAATGTGCTGTTATCAATAGGTTTTATTGCTGATGCTAAGGAAAGATTCATGGTAAAGAGATTTGATTATGGAAATGTTGGAGGCTGAAGCAATGAATGGATAATCAGGGCAGGTTGGGGTTTTCTTTTGTCTGGTTTGTTTATGATTTATGGTGTTTTAGTCTTTGGTAGGTATGCTGTCAGTTGGGTTACGATTAGTAATGAAGGTTTTTTGATGATGATGTTAATATATGGAATAAAATATTGTAAGTATTGGAAGATCTTTAAATGGAATGGAATGTTATGTTTATGGTTTTATTGTACATTATTTTTGTTGTTAATGGGATTATGTCTGGTTATGAAGCTGTTAGTAATACGTTAGTCCATGAGTATATGCGTTTTTTTGTGCAATGATATTGTTTGTGTGCTCTGTACATTGTATGAGCCTTAGTTGTTGTTTGAGGTTTGGTAGTGGAATTCCGATCTGATTTTTGTTTATTCTGAATTGCAGTTGTCCTTTGAATGCGAAATCCCTTATGTGTCTTCTGAAGTGGCTGTAGATGTAGCTATTGGGTATGTATTTGTTTAGCTGTAGTGAATTAATTGATGGAATAGGTATGGGTGTGCCGTAGAAACTTGTTACCCCATGTATAGGTGATAGATTGTTATGGATTATGGTCGTGTCTCATATTTGGCCAGTAGCCCTTTGCACTATTATTGAAGCCCTATGAGTTAATCCGAATGTCAGATTTAAATGCCGTTTCTGGTTTTTGGTAGGTAAGTAACTTGTTCTTATTAACTTTTGAGCCAAATTTAAATGATTAATGTCTAGTTGTCAATAATACAAAAATGTTTGAATTTTCCAAAAATTTTAAAAGTTTTAATTATCATTTTAGAGCCAAAAAATTGCAGCCAAAATTTTAAAAATCACCTAGGAAGTTAATTCTGGACGGTTTTGGTTTCCTTATTTCATAATAAACCCTATTTTTAACTCCAAAAAATTAGGCTTTACCCTAAACATACCAAATAAAAACTCTTTCATCACATTAATAACCAAGTTTACTTATTACTTTTTACACCTTCCAAGCTGAAGAATCATGGAAATCAAGCCATTATGATCAGGAACCTATTGGTTATTATTGATAAAGATAATGAAAATGACGATTTAGGATATCAATCAGAGGAGTATTTTGATGAGTTTGCAGGAGGAAGATGAACAACCACCAAATGGGAATGTTAGTTAAGAGGTCATAAACAGTTTATATAATTTTCGCCGGGAATATAGAAAGCCCGATGAAAATAAAGCTACAGTGTAACCTTCGAAATGCGTTGAATAGGATACAGGAAAAACACAGATCAATATTTTAGATTTTTTAGGAGACATGTATCGTGATGCATAATAGGTTAGAAGAATCTATCATGGAAGAAGGTGGATTCAAAAGCAAGAGATAATCAATGGGATGAAAATAGTACAAACAAATACTATTTTTTGAACCCAGTACTACATAGTTTATCTCTGCATTTACAATATGTGCAAATAATTAACAAAAATGTGTAATATTTTCAGCGATATTATTGGATTTGACTTGACAGTCATAAAGCATGTAAGAAACTTCTTGTCAACTTTCTAAGGAATTTCAGAATGAAATTTGAGACAAACAATCTATTGCCCAACCAAAATACAACTTTCAAACTAAATTGAAGTCTCGGCGAATAAAGTGCAATTTTACAAGCCGAAGAAAGTGTCAAAATTGTAAAGTACACCGCCACCGGGGAATACCAAAGGTTTAATTTAGTCATTTTAATTAATTCCTATATAATTCAAAATTTAGTGTTTCCATGATATTTACTTTCTATACTAGCATCATTACTACATCCAAACGCTTTATGATTTTGTGTTGCAAGGTGAAATCAGCTGCAGCTAAAATGGCGCGTTCCAAGTCTGTTTATCAGTATACAATGAGACGAGGTGGATACACACTTGTGAAAGAGAAAATGGTAAGATTACACATTTGCACATTTGCATTTAATAGCATCAGACTTTCATTTATATTGGTTTAACTTACATGTGTATGTATTTGATGTTTATAAGATCGAAAAAACATAAATTGAACCAGATGAAGAACCCGCGCGTGGTACACTATGGTTGAAAGGAAGGGTAAACAAAGACGGAGAATATCCAGATGATGAGATTAGATCAGTGGGAGATAAACTTATAAGTTTGACTGCAAATTTTATTATTATGTTTATTTTCGTATAATAACCTATTTCCCATATCTTGTGTGCAAAAAGAAACTGAGGACAAGATCAAAGAAGGAACCTTGAAGGTTGATCATGGCATTGATGCCATGACAGTTGTATTAGGTAAGGAAAATGGAGGTTATGCAAGAGGAGTGGGAAGTGGAGTTACATACAAGAGGTATTTTGATCTTACTCGAAGCAGACAAGCATCTGATGAAAGAATTTTGTTACTTCAAAGTCAACTTGATAATGAGAGATGTGAACGTCAAGAAAAAGAACTATTAATCCAGAATTTGTCCAACAAGATGTCACAAACAGAGGGAATGGTTACTAAACTGAAGAATTAGTTGGCAGAGAGATGGGGTCAGTCGCATTCTAATGTCAACTCAATAGACCACCAAATGTAAGACATTTTTTTTATGTTGGAAACAAAAACAATTCTAATTAACAACGAACAGCACTAACTTATACACTAAGTAGAAAAAACAAACAAGCATTACTAACGTTATACACAAGCATTATAAACTACTTCAACAGCATTAACTTCTCTTAGTTCAGATCTTAACCATGAGCAGTACTAATATATTCACAAGCATAACTAACATATGGTACTACTAGTACTAAACACTTAGCATATATTATCTTTCAATTTTCACTATCAGCATTTAAATCACCAAGCATCATTAACTTCAAGACATTAGCAACTGTAATCCAAACAATCATCAAAAAGACTTTTAATCCTAACACTATATATATCAGTCACTGATCTAAAACTGATGATTCTATGGCATTTCTTAATTTATATTGCAGGTGTCTCCGGTGTGAATTATCCTATAAAAAGCATGCGCTGATGGGGCAGGTCTGAATAACTGTTATGGATTTAGAATGACGCGAGCATTCAGAAGTCCTAAGGACATGCAACTTTGTAAAAGGAAATGGAAACAAGGGTAATAATTAAAACAACCCCCCCTTGAAATGATCAATCTGTCGGATCTAAGAAAATGAAATTAGATCGAATACGAAAGGATTTCTTCCACGTCAAGCTCCCAAACACAAGAAAATGTGTCTCCACTACAAAGTACTATCACAAGTATTTGATTTCAAACATGTTCAAATATTCTTTGTTTAATTAATTTCAGATACATACAAGCAACAAATCATTTTTTTTAGGCAAATAATTACAAACAGAGGCACTTAAAGAAATACAACTATTATAGCTTTGTGTACCGTATACATACAGATAGAAAAAAACAAACCTTCATAACAAGCACTCCCAAAAGGAATTGCTACAGAAAGAAGTGTCAGTTTGATACATCCCCCCCCTTTAGTTATGAAGCAACAAGCATACCTGATTAGGAAAAAACGTTTTAAAATAACATTAAAGGAAACAGTAAGGAGAGGATATTTTAGCATGCCTAAAGGAACTAGTGGTTTTCGATCCAAAGGTACATGCCTATGTTTTATCAACCTACATGTATATAATTCTTCATATTTAATTTTGATACACACGGCTTTTGTTTCCTACAGGCAACACCTCCAAGTACCATACAAAATGAATGATAATGACAAAACTTCACCTAATTACAAACGAAGCGAAAAATTTTTACTTCTACTAGTGAGCAATGCAAAGGCAAGCTCAGAAGAAGATAATCACAAGACCTTAATTATTGAGAATTTTATTATTGTACGCACATTATAATTTTATATTTGGTTCAGTTATATACATTCCAGTTTTATAGTATTTGAATTTGTTTTGATATATATTGATTTCTTAAATGTGACTAAAAGATGCATATGGTCACACTTATTAATGCTTTTGGTCACTGTTTGCTTAATTCTTTGTGTCACTAAATATTACAAAAGGTCACACAAACATAAACTTGATGTGGCCATTGGATGAACAATAGTCACACAAAATACACATTTCTTCACTTTAAACAGCATATGGCCACACTTATTAACACTTTTAGCCACTTTACGCTTAATTGTATGTGACTAAATAGCCAAACCAAACATGCTTTGTGTGACTAAGTATTACAAAAGGCCACACAAACATAAAATTCATGTGGCCATTGGGTGATCAATAGTCACACAAAATATACATTTCTTTACTTTAAACAGCATATGGTCACACTTATTAACACTTTTGGCCACTTTATGCTTAATTGTATGTGACTAAATACCCAAAACAAACATGCTTTGTGTGACTAAATATTACAAAAGGCCACACAAACATAAAATTAATGTGGTCATTGGATGAACAATAGTCACACAAAATACACATTTCTTCACTTTAAACAGCATATGGTCACACTTATTAACACTTTTGGCCACTTTATGCTTAATTGTAGTGACAAATACTACAAAATAAACATGCATTGTGTGACAAAATATTACAAAAACCAAACAAGCAGGTAAACCTCTCACAAGATTTTCCTTAACAAGTTTATTAATAGTTTTAAAATTTACATGACCTAGCCTCCTATGCCATAGCATTGATTCATCAAGTGTGGCCTTTGCAACAAGACAAGTTAAACTCTCTTTAGGAACAATATTCTTCATATCAACACTGTACATATTGTTCTTTCTAGGAACTTTAAGTAAAACCTGACTTTCATCAGCTAACTTAAAGTCAGGAGACAGAACAAAACATCCAGTGTCAGTAAAAAGAACACTGTTCTTTTTGTCACACATCTGTGAAACACTAAAAAGGTTAAACTGTAACTCCTTGACAAAGTACACATCCTCAAAATCAAGCTTACCAGTTTTAAGAGTTCCTTTACCAGTAATTTTCCCTCCTTTGGCTCCTCCCCCAAAGGTAACATATCCTCCATCAAATTCCTTGAAGTCTGAGAGATAGGACATGTTCCCTGTCATGTGCCTTGAGCATCCACTGTCAACATAGCCTTGATCTTCTTTTTGTGGATGACCCTGCACATAAAAATAAGGAAATTAGTTTCCTTTGGGGACCCAAGCCATCACTGACTTGGATCTGCCTCGTGCATCAACATAATTATGTCTCTTCAAAGTAATTGATGCACTATTAAGTTTGGTAGGTCTCCAAACCCAACATGCTGAGGCCTTAACAACATTAACCTGATTTGCCCTCACAGCATTAACTACTGCTGAATTTGGCCTAGCAGTATTAACTGCTTTTGGCCTAGCAGTATAAAATTTTCCCTTAGCAGTATTAACTTTTTGGCTAAAATTTTTGTTAGTTAATGTTGTTCTTATTTGA
This sequence comes from Tanacetum coccineum, assembly GCA_026074375.1. Classification (NCBI taxonomy): domain Eukaryota; kingdom Viridiplantae; phylum Streptophyta; class Magnoliopsida; order Asterales; family Asteraceae; genus Tanacetum; species Tanacetum coccineum. Next base: position 9,217 of record BQNB010062770.1, read on the forward strand.
TAGGGCCTCTTTATAGTTGATTGTGCTGATTTAGAAAAATGTGACATTGGTCTAGCACTATAAACTGTAGTTTTAGGATGAGCAGTATTAACAGGCCTAGCAGTATTAAGTGATCTTAGGCCAGTTTTCATTAAAACTGCTCTTGGAACCATGTTCCTGTGAGCACTAGGGTGAGTCTTTTTAGCAGAATAATTGTAATTCACCCTTGTATAATTATTCCCAGATACCACCCTTTCCCTTTGATGGTAATTGCAGTCAGCCTGCACATGGTCAAAACTTCCACAGACAAAACAAGCTTTATTGTACATCACAAAGTCACTTCCTAGCTGTTGGGACTTCTGATTATTCTAGTTTCTTTGATTTCCCCTAGGACTTTGTGACCTGTACATTTCAGCATACTTAACTGGTTTCCTAACTGGTTTTTCTTGTTGTTTAGGTCTAACAAATTCTATCTTAGCAACAGTAGGAAAAATAGTTTTCTTCTCTAACTTATCATCTAACACCAACTCCTCAACTAATGGGGCATCAGGAGATTCCCTAACCTCATTAGAAATATCTTCACTAACACTCTTACTAGGCTTAGGTCCATAGCCTTCAAACTCAGGCTGTTGGAACTCCTCTAGACCAGAGTAGGACAAATCAAGATTTAGGGGTGAAAATAACCCTGTATGGGGAGGTGGAACAGCATTATAGCTTACAAACCCCACACCCTTTCTACTTTTATCAGTTATCTGACTCCCTATTAATTTGTCTAGACTCTTAGAAGCATTATCAATTTTTTTAATTTTAAGTTGATTGCTTTCTTTTTCTTGCTTAAGCTTTTCTAACTCACTTTTAAGCATACTAATTTCTGAGTCTTTATATGAGATATCTTTTTAGGAAAGCAAGTTGCTCACAAAAAAAAACCTCATTCTTTTTGTAAAAGACAAGTTGCTCTTCTACAAATGATAACCCTCTTTTATAATTTGCTAAATTAAACTCAGATTTGTTAAACTCTATTCTTACATCATCAAGTTGAATTTTAAGAGTTTCAAAGATTTTTAGATAGGTTTTTGAACAAGTTTTGTCATTATGTACATTAGAGTCTGAAAAAGCATAAGAGCCATGTTTGTAGGAACTTCATCATCTGCCATATAGCTCCAGTCAAAACCAGCACCATCAATAGCCACCATGGCTTTGGAAGAAGTTTCTTCCACATTTACAGTCCTTTTAGAGCTGTCTTGATTCCTGTTTCTGCTATCTTGGTTCCTTGGTCCTCTGCATTCCCTTGCAAAGTGTCCCATCATGTGACAGTTGAAACACTCCACCTTGGATTTGTCATATCCAGTTGTGTCACTTCCATTGATAGTGATTTTTCTACTAGTTTTTTGGAAAAACCTTCTTGTTCTCATGCTCAGCAATGCTAACTGTCACTTCAAATCCATCTCTTCTATGTCATCTTCATGGATTTGTTCAAGGTCCTCATATACAAGTTGAGACCTGTTTGGTTGACTGGCCAAAAATGCATAAACAGTGTCATCACTTAAGTTAGCAGTACTAACTTGAGTACTAGTAGTGCTAACTTGAGTGCTAGCAGGGCTGACTTGAGTGTTAGCAGTACTAACTCCATAAGCAGTATTAACTTCATTAGTACTACTAGGGGATGACACAAAAGCCATATTCTAAGAACTTGAGCTTGAGCTTGAGCTTGCAGTTCCTTTAACCTCTTGTTTAACAATCTTGAAGTTGTTGTAGAGATCATCAAAGATCATTGTGTCTAGATCAGGTTTATTCCTCCAGACCATAACCTGAGTATTCCACTCAGAAGGTAGACTTCTCAAAAATTTCAAATTGAGATCTTCTTGTGAAATATTTTCACCCAGGATAGCCAGCTGACTTACAATCTTCTGAAGCCTGTTAAAAATAGAGTCAAGATACTCTGTGCTTGGAGCACTAAACTTCTTATACATTTTCTTCAGAAGAGTCTTCTAAGTCTTCTTTGTGGCTTCATTACCACAAAATCTTATTTGTATAGCAGCAAACAAGGTCTTAGCATCCTTGTACTGATTAAATGGCATTAGATGTTCATTAGGAAGTGCCATCAGTAACATACTTTTTGCCTTCACATCATTCTTCTTTTGATCCTTTTCTTCAGTAGTTACATGACCTGGTATTAGTGAAGTTGAGGTATCATCAGCATTTGTTATTGTTTGAGCTACTGGTTTGAATGAGTTTCCATTCTTTATGACATCCCATAGAGCATAGTCTTGTACTTGAAAGTATTGCTCAATCCTTAGCCTCCACATATCATATTCACCTTGTTTGAGAATGGGCAACTTTGCAGTAGTAGTGGTTTGTTCAGTTTCTAGATCTAACTCTTCCTTGTGAGTAAAGAGTTCTTCTTGTAAATTTTTTCTAGATCAAAGTTTCAAAACACAAGCTCCAATACCACTTGATGATCCCAACTTAAGATCGATTCCTTAGCTTGTAAAGGTTAAGTTACTCTAGATAAATCCAAAATAACTATGGTAGAGACTTTATGAATACTAAAGAGTATGTGGAATCTACTCTTTAATACTCAGAAGAATATAAATGAAACAGTAAATTGTATGAACAATGATATCACTAAAAAGCTCTAATATTATTATTAATAATACGAGTACTCTGTGTAGTACTAGGGTTTAAAACCTTGAAGCTATATATCAAAACGTATGAATGTGTGAATGTGTATGGTACATTTAACTCTATACCCTAGGACATCCTTTTATACACCAAGGGTCCTAACAGGCTTACAATATTTTCTTAAGTTATCATGATCTTCTAAACAAATAACTTATACGTATCTTTTACAAAATATCTCATACTTATCCCGTAAGTAATCTTGATAAACAATCTTCATCTTAAACATTTCTCTTGTCTTTATCCTTCTGACAGTAGAAACTCTTGTAGCAGTTGTAATCCTTCACCAGTTGTTAGTAGCAGCATTAACTTTTATTCCAGCAGCACTTAGCAACAGTTACTTCCAAACAGCATCAAGAAGCTTTTAATACCAACAAAAGTCTTTAGTGTGCCTTGGTTTAGGTTTGTGTTCAGATGAATGGAGAAGTTTTGGTTGAAAAGGTTACTAATATGAAGGAACTGATGTTTTTGACCAGCAATCACTTGCAAAATGACCCTTCTTGCCACATTTGTGGCATTCAGTTTGGTCAGTTTCTTTTGCACTGCTGATCGAGTTTGATCTACACCTTTTTAAAATATATAATATATAAATATAAGATATACTTATAATATATATATATAATATAAGGATAAGAATCAAAAAATCACAATTATAGTAATCCGGGAGTATGATTCCCGGGTCGTTTCCCCAACGAGGAATGCAATTGAAAGTCAAGAGTCGTTTTGAGAATCAATGCTTGATTGGAACAAGATTGATATTGGTTTTCTAAAACTACAGGAAAATTAAGGCAAAAACTTAAAAACACTTAAGGGAAAACAAATTTTTCTAAAAATGCAAAACGGGAATCCTAAACAGGACCTAAAAACCCTGAATTAACAAAATTAAGTCCTAAAATGATCTTTTTGGTTTTTATAAGTCTTAATTGACTAAAAAGCTAGAACAAAGAAAACTAGACCAAAAACGAGAGAGTTTTAAGCTTAAAAACACTAAAAATATGAACGGGATTCAATCCCGTTCTTTAAAAATCAAAATTTTGCAATTTTAACCCTACGAAAGCAAATCTAATTTTCCTAGGTTCTAAATGTTAAAAGAAAATTTTCTAAAAAAGAATTATATTTTTTTGACTTTTTTATAATTTTTTATGAATTAAAAACGATTTTAATGAAATGATCTAAGTTAGCAGCTTTTCTCTCCTCAGGTGTCCATTGTGTCTCTGGCTTCCTTTGACTAGATGCCATAAGGATATAAGGACCGTTCGAAATGATGTTTTCAAATTGAGGTTCAATACCAACTATGTGGCACATGAACCTCTTTTTCGAATTGGTGAAATTTTCCACCTCTAGTGCAGGTGCTGCATTTAACTGAGTCACCTAGTATTCAAGAGATCTATGGGTACGTCTAATGCTTCCATTTAAGCTGATCTTGACTTTAAAATCTTTGTGCCTTTATATATCCTTTAAAGGGAATTTTTATAAACAGAGGCTATGTTGTACCACTTGTTGATCCCTTAGAATCTGATATAAGGTTTATCAAATTAAACTTATCAGATTCCATGACAACGAAGTCAGTTTTAAACATATATATTATTATATATATATATATATATATACTTATTTATATATATATATATATATATATATATATATATATAATGTAGAGAACAAGTTTAAAACACATAAAAGTACTTTTCAATGTATAGGTTCTTATTAGAATCTATGAAACACCTTGCTTGCAGAATAGCAAGGTGGTTGAATGACAATTGGGGTGTTATCTCCTTCGAACTTAAACTCTAACCAAAGTTAAGAGAGTAAGAAAATAAACTACTTATGACTAAACTGAAGCTTCAGCTACAATAGTACCATTCAGTTTGTTTGAGAGATAAATAAACTCTTCAATGTGTATCATATTAATTAGAAGAGATGACATTTACGAGTTTAACCTAGTTTCGTGGCAAGCATTAAATGGGTGGTTGAGCTACCATTTAATGTACGTTTGCTTTTTTAGTATTAGGTATAGTCCTTTGAGGAAAGTTGTTCTACTTCTATACCAACTTTAGAAGTTACTTTCCCAAGGAGATTGCTTTATTCCTTTTGACTTAAAGCAATCTTTTTCCCGCCTTGTAAACCTTCTAGAAGTGAAACAATACTTATCAACTTCTGTTAAGGAGATAGACAACGTTCAGCTTGGAATTGTCAACCAAGCTGAACTGAAGCTCTTTTAAAGAGTCCTTCTTCAGTTTCTGTACCGCTGCATACACTAAAGTAAAGATACTTCCCAATCTTCTAAGGACCTAAAGAGCTGACGCTGAAGAAACTTCAGCTACTCAAACTGAAAGACTTCAGCTTGAGAAACACTAAAGGGATTTTATGTTTAAATCTACTAAAAGACTAAAGGGCTCGGGAACTAAACCCACCACTTACTTGAATTAGATCAATCTACACGAATTTGATAATTCTAAGAGAGTAGTGTATGTTGTGTGTATGTTTTTTGAAATTTTTGAATTTTTGGGTTTTATACCATTTTCTAGCCGGGTGGCTTCTTTTCTAGCCGCATAGGCTGGAAATTAACATCATGGTGCCACTTAAATTTTCATCCCAACTTTTGTTCAACACTCATAATTATTTATGGGTGAAAACAATATGAGGTTAAGTATTTGTTACCAAATGTTTGTGAAAAATCACACACTTCACATCATACTTCTTGGCAAAATCAAACTAAAACTAAAACTAATGAACAAAATATAATAAACCTCAAACTTTAATTCATCAAACCATAACCATACCCCAATCATCAAAAGATGTCTTAAAACGATAACCAAACATAACTGGAATAACCAAAATGATAAATTGTTTTTAAGAGAGGATACAAAATGTAAAAGGAGACAAACATCCTTGGCACAAGAGTGGTGCCTTATTCTTCAAACTTGATTCTTCATGCTTCACTTTATGGTTGGGTTGGTGAGCTTCTTAATCAAGAAATTGATCAAACTTGAGAATGTCTTTTGAAATGATTTTTTCGGAAAGCTTTCTATCAGTCTTTTTATTCTTGAACACCCTAGTGAACTTTCGCCCACTCGGAGTAGTCACTTCAAATTTTTCATGCCAATCTCCATTTCCTTTAATCTTCTTGTAAGTTCCATATCCTTCATTCCCCCAATCCGTGCTCTTCAATTAGATCGGAAGTAAACCTAGAAAATCAACGAGTTTCTTGAAAACGATAATATTTTTGAAGGGATTAAAGTAAGCTTCCATAGCTAAAGCTCTTTCCATATCATCCTCAATGTCTAAAAATAATGGTGCTATGGGTCCATACTTCGGATTTCCATCTTCATATCTACCCACTTCAAAGCAACTCAACCAATCATCTTCTTCTTCTTGCACAAAGTTGTCGAAGTAAGCCTCGGTTCTTGGCTTAGGAAAGTAGGTATGACGAATGACTCCATAATCAATGCATAAAGTACTGTGCCCCATGTCTATAACCGCTCCACAAGTTCTCTAAAATGGGCTCCCCAACAACAAAGGAAGTCCTTATCCACCGGTATGTCTAAAATCAAAAATTCAACCAAGTAGGCTTGATACCCGATTTAGATCCTCACATTCTTGACTTCTCCCATAGCTTTAGCTTGTGTGTTATCGGCCATGGTAAGATTAGAGTTATAAGGATTAGGATCTCCTAGACCAAGGTTTATGAAAAGGCAATAAGACAACACACTCACACTCGCCCCCATATCCGAAAGAGCACTCATCTCGATCGTTCCATTCACTTTCTACTGAAGCACAAAATTGCCCAGGTCACACACTCTATTGGGTAACCCATGTTCCACAATCCTAAACTTTACTTCCTCACCATAATCATCACTATTCAACCTAGCTCTTCCCATCAACACTTCATCAAGCTTCTTTTGATAGGTCATATAGTTCTCCAAAACTTCCAAAATTGGCTTGGGTTCTTCCAATTCCTTGTACTTATGATCCAACACTTCTTTCACTTTCTCTTTTTGTTTTTGGGTTAGTGGGTGATAAATGGGTGATGGTGGTGCAATGGTGGGGGTTGTATGGATTTCTTCAATTTTGATTTGTGGTGGAAGGGTAAGTTTGTTGACCTTGTGGTTCTTATTGCGACTAGCCTTGCCCATCTTGACTAAGTCACCGTTAGAACTACCTACTTCTTCCAAATTCTCACCCAACGCATCCAACATAACATCAATTTCCTTTATCTCCTCAAGCATGGTAAGATCAATGTGCATCTCGCCAATTCCAAAGTCAACCCTACTCTTGGAAGTCACCAAGAAATCTCTACCAAATAATACCGAAGGCTCACCCTCATTTACATGCCCGATCACTACAAAATCAACCAAAAACGTGAAACCATGTATTTCCACACAAACCTCTTTAACTATCTTTCTTCCATATTTTCCATAGTCTACTCGAACAAAACCCAATTGGTCAAACCTTTCTTCCGTAATGTAATTGTACGAATCTGCCATATCAAGCTCGACATCCCACGCACCTTGGCCGTCCACATTATAAGGCAAGGAAAACCTTGTGAATGGCCTATTGTAGGAACGAGGAGGTGCCTTCTTAAACACGACAACCCTATGACTCCCCTCATTGACAATAACACTCTTATGATCCAATGCTTCAAATAATTCTAACTCTTCCTTACTTTTTCCAACCGTTAGCTTCCTAGCTTCCATAGAATCTCCATCATCCAAGATATCCTCCATACCGTTCAAGTACTTTGAAACCAGACTTAGAGTATCCATTCCTTAAGCAAAAGTTAAGCTATAAAACAAACATGAGATCACAAACCAATTCATTAGCTTTCGGGTTAGTCATATCACATACCACTTAGACATACTTAACTAAGATAATATTGCATTTAAAATACTTCCTGAACTGAAACATTACCTGCAATTAATCAAATAACTCGAAAACGTAAATTCTACCTCACAGACACAGATGAGTCACCCGGCTCGGCTCCTCAGCTGGCCGGCTGGCTGTTCAATATCCAAAAAAAATTATTTTATACCTTTTTTAAAAACACTTAAACTTATTAAAACTTACATAAACTCAAATAGAAGCATTTAAACACATTAAAACACATAAACATGAAAACTTATTCAACCAACACAAAGCAAATCATAAGAAACAAACGATACGATTATGAATTTAACAAACACGCACTCTTATTAATCTAAAACATTCTTAAACATTCATGTAAGCAAAAATTAAAACAAGCAAACTCAATTTAATTTATTAAAAATCGAAACAAAAAAAATTACAGAACGGTCCCAACCGCCCGGCAAGCTGGGCTTTTCCCTTCGTCGCGGCATGAGCCGGCCAGCTGGCTGACGAGCCGTTCGGCTGGCTGAACCTGCAACCACACAATTGTTTTTAAAACATGATTTTTAAACAAAAACACTTCCGCTACCAATTTATAATGATTAAAACATGAAAAGAACACAAGTCCCCGGCAACGGCGCCAAAAACTTGATGCTTGGTAGCGGGTGAAAGTTTTACATTTATAATCACGACCAATTAAACTACCAAAAATGCATACCAGCAAGTGTACTCGTTCATTCATAATAAAGTTGGGTAAGTCGAGTTCGTTCCACGGGACTTGGTAATAATCATTATATAATAACAGAATAAGTAAATAGGTTGTCACAATCCCTAACACTTCTAAACTCGTGTCTTTAGAATCTTTCATGGGAAAAACAATACTTGTACTAAATTCTATTTCATTGATATGATAGTTGATTTGTTGGTTAAACTTGATTGTATGACTAACAAAAACATAGGTTATATGGATTCGATCCATGGTATCTTTTACAAATCCATAAATATATCTTAAAATGACGATGATACCTTTCGGCCTATGAACACCAAATCTTCTAACCATTTTTAATCCAATTGCTATGAAAAAAATGATTATGTCAAGTAATTTCAATGAGTCCTTTCGGCCTATACTCGAGTTTAAGATCAAACAATCCTTTTTAAACATGTTAATTATGAAACATAATCGGAAATCCTTTCGGCCTATAAATCTATTTTTAGGTTTCATCAACATGTAATCCAACAAGTTATTCATCAAACAACCATAAGACAATTCATAAGATTCAAGCATATAATCATAATCAACACATCATAATCAATTCAATATCATTTGCACAAGTATATCAAACACTACTCATAATTCATTTCAATAAACTCAAAACTCAATTCAAACATATTGTTCATGTCAATAAAATAAGTAAACTTTCTGGAAATATAAGAACAAGGATTATACCTATCTAAATAATTACACAAGAAAATATAGACTTGGATTTAGAGCAATCCAAACGCCTCCAATCAACAAAGAATACCAATTCCTAAACACCAACAAGCAACCAAGATCAATACCTACGTTCTTGCTTTACTCCTAGAATTCTTAGAACTATTCTAGCCTTTTAGGAGAGTAATTAGGGTTTCTAAACCTTTGTCAAGGGTTATAGAAGTGTGTGTTAGGTCTAGGCCCCCTAATATGATTATATAGGCTAGGTGCATGATTCTAGAGCAAGAAAACGAGCTTCCAGTAGTTATGGAGGGAAATGATCGGCCATGGAGGGTTATTGCACTTTAATTCATCCATAATTCCCAACATTATAACTGCCAAAAATGGCTAGCCGGGCGGCTAGATTGCTGCTGCCAGCCTAGGCGGCTGGTTTCCAGCCTGGGCGGCTAGGACTTCGCACCAAAATGTAAAGTGTTGTTTTCTTGGCCAATTTTCTTCCTTTTTGCTTCCTTTTGGTCTGGGTTGGCCCATATAACTTATAAAGGGATTTAATACTTGTATTTGGGCTATAATGGGCCTCCAAACCTCTTATCCAAGTGTAACTTATTGGGAAATCTTTGAAAGTGATTTTCTTCACGTTTTCTTCTTATCTTCTTGTCTTCTTCCATCTTTGCTAGCTATAAACATGTAAACTTCACTTTGCACAATATTAGCAACAAAAGTTCTTTATTTAACCAAATATTTCATATAAAAGCACAAATAACACTCCCTAAAACATACTCGATTTGAGCATTACCAGTATTTGTATAACAAAGATCTATTCTTTCTTAAGAATGGAAATACGGAGGAGAAGAAGTACATTCTTTTGCAACACAAGATATAAGCATAATGATTTCCAAAAGCTGGAAGAAAAGATGAATCGTTGGGCTCTTAAATAATTCAAGAATTTTAATGAAGACGCATTTTAACACCCCGGTACTTCAACATAGTAGCGGAAGCTAAATTGGGGTATTACTTCATGAATCAACAGTCATAATCATAAAAAACAACTCATAAAGAGACGTTTTGGAAAATTTATTTATCATTCAATAATATTTCAGAGTTTTACAAAAGGAGGTCCTAAAATAGATATAAAACATAGTGCTTGAATGATAACAGGTTTGGACGTCTTCAAGTCCATGCCACTCCGTGCCTTAAACTACTAATTACCTGAGATAAACATGCTAAAAGGGTCAACACAAAGGTTGAGTAAAATTCACAGGTTTATAATATAATGGTTAAATACAAGTTAACATAAATGGTAATAATTGCATAATTACAATTATTATGGAAAACAGTATTATTGCACTAAGCTCATGACACTCAACCGTTAACATGAAAATCATATCAATGATATTTAAGGAACAAATGTCCTTTTGGAAAGGTAATTTGCCAATTACCTATTATTTCTCACATATAGTGTGCTTGGTTACCTTACTAGTAAACACAAACGGGATTCGTCAATCCTGATAGATCTATCCACATATATTCGCGTTCACGTTACGGTGATTAATGGTATAACACCCCGTGTTTTAGGGTCATGGACGTCGTCAATAAATCCACTAAGTATTTTTAGTATTGTACGCGTTTGCTTTTAATCGTAATCGTTAAGTTAAAACGCGTAAGCTAAAAATGAACATTCAATGTAAATGGGCGTCAAACAATTAAATATTTACATCAAGCAAGTGTTAAGTAATTATTTTGATGATAAATATTAACTTGGTTCATTTTATTTTTATTGGTTGCGTAAAGTGTATACGTTTCGCGATAAATTAGGTTTAGGCATACCCGAAACCACCAAAATTAATCTACGCTTCAACAAATGCTTATTTTTACTTTCAATGATCAAAGTTTATAAAACTTTACCACACTTATACAAATGGGATGCCCTATATGTCATGAAATAAACCAAGACTTGTCAAGTTAGAAGTGTACATTTTATATAACAAGACTACATTTTACATTATAACCTTATACCTTCATTTTGCAAGTGAAACACTACACCTTATACATTTTCTTTCAAATAACACATTCCTCATTCCATAAGAGATATTCTAGATATTTAGTTCCTTGATTTCATGGGATAATATACTCTTTTGGAAACATAAGAACATAAACCATTAAAGAGGTAAGGCATGACTAGATGTACATCTATAGAGTTAGTAAGACTAACTCATGACTAGTGGTTTTGACCACTAGTCATCCCTAATTCCCTCATCATGTTCCAACGCCCTAACCCCCCTCATTTATGGTCTTTTGGTCTTTGTTTAAACACCATTGACTAGTCCAAGGATATATATTACTAGTATACACTCTCACTCTTCATAACACCTAACAAAAATCAAACTTATCTCTCCCTTTTTCTCTTACTCACCCACGACTCAACACAAAACAACACAAACAATTCATATAAAATTTTCTACCTTATTTACAAGCATTCCTATATCATATCTAAGACCTACCAAGAAGGATTGAAGGATTGGTTAAGCCTTTACAAGGGTTAAGGAATAATAAAGCAAGATTAGGGTTTTGGTTGAGATTAGGGTTTTCAAGACTTGCAAGTTAGGGTTTGGTTGCTAAACAAGGGTTTAGTCTTGTTGTTCATCACCACACATCATAATAATGTCATATAAAACTCTTTGTGTCTTTACATTTATGATTTTATGTATATATAAGTTCTATGTAGCAAATCACCATTTAGGATACTTTTAAACTTGTAAAATGGATTTTACACTTGGTTATGGTTTTGTATACTTTTACACATATTATATGGTTGCTAATGTAATGTTATAAAGGGAGTATAAGTATTGTACACTTGTTGGTTATGTATAAAAATTATATGTATAAACTAGTTAACTAATAGTCTACTTAATGAGTTTATGATTTATAAGTGTTGTTAAGGACTTGTTATCTTGGACATTTAGACAAAATATGAACTAATAGACACTATAATATGTAAGACATATGATATAAAGGGTTATGAAGGACTTGTGGTAATTTACTAAGTTGAAAACTAAATAAAACAAGTTTATATATATAAATACCTAATTATTAATAAAAGGCTGTTTTGGTTCGAATTCCAAGGCATGGATTTTATAGTTTATAAAAATAGTACGTCTCATGACGATTCCAAGCATATAAGAAACTCGAAAAACGGGTTTATAACGAAAAAGATACGTAGTTTACGAGTTATACGTTAATAAACGGGTTTATAAAAGAACTTCTATAAAAACTCTCTACAAAATACTTCTGATATATATGATGGGTTATTTTTCACAGATATCACTTATTTTTAGGATTCCAAAACATTTCGAATCATAATTTTTGGATCAATAACGAAGGAGTTATGAATTACGCGAGTTTACGATAATAAATACATTTATAAAACTACTTTTTATAAAAGTTACTGTTCATCTTAGACATGAATATTTTGAAAACATCATTAATATGATAGAACTTTTAATAACAAAGACGTGCTCGAAGGAATCACTAAAAACGGATAACGAAAAAAATACGGAACATTTCGAGTTTTCCGTTCATTACGTTATAAAAATAGTTTATAAATTGGTATGACAGTAAAATACTGTTCAATCAGAGACTAAAAATATAAAATGTTCAAATTTTGATAACTCGTTCTTCATACGAAAGCGTGGAATAAGCAACGCAAGAAACGAATAGAAACGATAAAGTTATGTCATTTTTACTAAAGGTATATTTATAAACGATTTCACTTTATAATCTGATTTCATAAAACGATTGATGGTGATGAGCTATTATAGGAATTTATTATGGTAGTAGTTACCCAATGTGATTAGTACTTATATGACCTATATGGGATTAGGTTGCACTCGTTCATTACCGTGACGCATTTTCTGTGATATACTCGATATACGCTCACTCAAGGTGAGTTCATAGCCCCATGTTTTACATGATTTGTTTTATAAGTTTTTGGGGGTGAGAAACATGCACTGTTTTATAATTGGACACAAGTGGATATGTTTACTCATGAATTACGTGTTCCTAAATAGCGATAAACCTAGTTAAGGCCATATCATGAAACTGGTTAATTACGGATTGTGAGGGCGAATGTAATGGATAGGATATATTGGGTTGCATCCCGTTCGGGGATTCGCTATCACTCGGAAAAGCACGTATTACCATGTCGAACCTAGGTGTTGGGGTTAGACATCATACGGGCAATGGTCGGCATTTATATGGTATTCATTTATGTCGAGCTTCAGTGTCATGAGCTTAGGGCAACGTAATTACATTTATATGATGTCTGCATCTGTTGCCATAATCATCACTTGGGAAATTTTGTGGTCCCTACATTATAGCTTTATCAACCCAATGAATTTCACCCACATTATTGTTGACGTTTTAAAGCAATATTTTTCAAGAGGTCAATAAGTACGAGGGTGAAGGGATACATTGGTGGTTTTGATTTGGATATCATGCATTAAAGATTTTGTCGCATTACATTTTGATTACGTTTTGTATATCTGTCATGGGCTAGAAATCTTTGTATTTTGAACATGTGACGCTCCGGGTTAGTACAAATACTTGTTAAATCCAATGTATCGGTTATAAGACTTTTTGGTCGTTCTTATATTTATCTTGTGTTCTTAATTCATTGAAGTAACCGCCCGGACCTTATTCCGCTGCGACCAAATTTTGAGGTGTTAAGATTGGTATCAAGAGCTACGGTTATAGAGAACAGGTCAAATGTTTTTGCTAGATATAATCATTTTCAAACTTGCATTCATACAAAGGGATTTTCAGGGACATAATACCTACACTAGGTTGGTTGGACTAGATGCATCTTGATTGGATATACATGTTATGATATACATGTATATTATATAGAGTTTTATTAAATACTAATATAAGTATTTTTTGGATTTTCAGTACCAGTCATGTCGTATTCAAGATGAATCCATGGTACAACACGGAGATATCCAGTCCTTTGAGGGCTTATCAGACATTGGTTCATAGGCGTTGTTGGACCAAGTAAGAGGGATGCCTGGATGCCTAGATGGTCCCTATGTGCAGTCGCCTTACAGGTCCGCCATCCAGGAGCTACATACCTGGCCCCGAGGAGCCACAGTCACCACCCCTACCAGACTTTGTCCCAGAGCCGGTATATCCCGAGTATATGCCGCAGGAGGACGAGGTGTTTCCGGCTGAGGAGCAGCCACTGCCTACTGCTGCCTCACCCACTGCTCAGTCACCAGATTATGTTCCGGAGTCCGATCCTAAGGAGGATCCGGAGGAGGATGACAACAAGGACCCTAAGGAGGATCCTGCTGATTATCCTGCCGATGGAGGAGATAACGGCGATGACGAGGATGAGCCATCTGATGATGATGAGGATGAGGAGGTTGATATTGAGGCTGATGACGAGGAGGAGGAGGAGCACCAAGCTCCTGCCGACTCTACAATTGTTGCTTTACCAGCTGCCGATCATGCCCCATCTGCGGAGGAGACAGAGCCGTTCGAGACTGACGAGTCTGCGGCCACACCACCACCACACCCTGCATATCGCGTTACTGCTAGGATTTCTATTCTAGTCCAGTCTACACAGTTTGGTTTGAAAGCAGAGGTTGCCAGACTTTCTCGCATATCTATCCCACATCATACACACTTTCCATGGTCATCACACTTCCCAGATCCTTCTCCGCCACTACCCCGATACTATACACTATCCGTATCACCACCATACCTCATATTTCCCTCACCCCTACCAGTATCATCACCAGTACCTGTGTTATCTCCATCACCACCTGCTAGTCCTATTCGTTCATTAGGCCATCGAGCTGCTATGATCCGGCTAGAGCGAGGCGCATTACTTCCCATTCCACTACCATTACACCCATCAACACTCATCCCATCAATCGGAACCATAGCACCATCATCAGGGACACCACCTTTGCATTTACTCTCTACTGGCCGTAAAGAGGACAGACCCAAGGTTACCTTACCACCTCGAAAGAGGTTAGGTATCGCTGTTGGTCCTAGATACGAGATCAGAGAGAGCTCATCTACTGTTGCTGTTAGACCGGCTGTAGGTCTTAGGGCAGACTATGGTTTTGTTGCCACCATGGATAGGGAGACCAGGCATGATCTAGAGAGAGATGTTGGATACGGGATCAACCGGGATTTGGGATAAGGATAGTTGTGGCATGCAGGGGACCCAGTAGTTACCGATGTGGCAGAGAGGTGTCTTAGTTTAAGACTAGGGTTTAGGCGAGACACAGACGAGGTTTATACGGTGGATGATTACAGCAAAGGACTGGCGACAAACTATTGGTGGTTGGTCAACCATGGTGTTTTAGGGTAGGCGGTGCACATGGGCGTTACTTCTAGATCATTAAAGACTGAGGCTAGGATATCTAAAGAGGCTTGGGGACGATCTATGGATGCGAGTGATCTTGCGCGTGCAGAGGTTATGTCGCTACGTACCACAGTGTTAGCTCAGCAGTCAGAGATTAGAGAGTTACAGTCAGCGGACCGTAGGAGACAGACGGTGATTACAGAGATGCTGGCGGAGGACCACAAGAGGCAGGTACAACTCACTAAGCCACTAAATCTAGTGAAGAGACTACAGACTTAGATGGCGGAGTTACAGAGACAACAGGGACCCGCTAAGGGTCCGGCACAGCCAGAGCTACCAGAGGAGGCTGGTAGCAGTTCCTAGATCCTGTTATGGCTAGTTATTTTGTACAGCCTACTAAGTATTATGGGTAACTCCCGGCTAGTATGGCTTTAGGTTGTATATATTCTTTTATCTTGTTACTAATCGTTGGATTCATTTTGAATTCTGAACCAATCAGGTATGTTTTCGCAATTATATATATCGGGGATGGGGGGATGATGGTATTTATGTCATGTCTGTAATGAATTTATAATAAATGAATGTCGATTTGATACACATTGTTTAATTTTAATTCAGTAGTGCATTTACTGTGTGATGTGATTCTCATTTTTATTATTGGGCCCCCCCCCCCGTATCTGTCATGTCGTGGTTAGATTTTATCAAATTAACGGGTATTATGTTTTCTTGTGATTTGAAGAAAATGGCACCAAAAAAGAAGGACCCGAGGTTAAACCCAGAAAAAACACCGGCCGCAAACAACGCCCACCAACTACCACAGTCACTAATGCCAACTTCAGCAATGCTTAACCAAGGGTTATGGCTTTGGCAGCACGGATGCAAGATGAATGGCGTCGACAGCACAATTCAGTGAAAAGGTGCTAAGCGAAACGAGCGAGACTCGTGAGTGCAGTTACCCACGAATTCATACAGGTCAATCTAAAAATTCAAAGGCAAGAAGTATTTGTCGATTGATCTCAATGGATTGAGAAAAAGGAACTTGGTAGTTGGATTAAGCACTGATCTCTGGAAACCCACATACGTCTCCACATTGCCCCACCCACCATTATATAATAGACAACAACCCCCCCCCCCCCCCCCACCCCCACAACACCCCACAACATCTCTTACTAGGACTGCTCTAATGTGGTGGAAACTCCCTCGTTTGGTATTGCTGGTAATGACATTGCTTATGCAAAGGACCGGATGAATGAAGAAGAAAATGACTGACAAGTATGCGAAGGACGAGATTAGAAACTCGACGTTGATTGTGGGAATCTGAAAGTTGAAATGGTCGATGTGAATAGGGTACAACCATTGTTATTGGAAACTGGCACTGCTGTGTGTAGAATGTTTCTTGAATAATCTGACAAGATTAAGAATATGTCGATGGCTTAGCCGGGACATGATCCACGGAAGTGTCGTAGCATCCAAGCTAAGACAATGCAAGAGGAACTAAAATTGGCAATCGGAGTGATGGATAAGAGAATCCGCCATTTTGCTGACCGCAGAACAGAGAGTAAAGAAGTTTGAGGGACCCTCAAGGAAACACTCCGAACCAACAAACAACACTCAAAAACAAGAGGCCGAACACCAGCAGGGCTTTGCTGCAGGGACAAAATGTTGGTGACACACTAGGGGAGATCTTAAACTGCTAATGTCACAAATGCAATTACACCACGATGGTCCATGTGCTCTAAATGCCAGACAAATGCAACAACAGTTGGCCATTTGCTCGGATCTGTAGGACGTCGGGCAAATGCCAACAATGATAACAACCAGAAGGGCACTGGGTCGGGTCAGAAGCCTACTTGCTATGAGTGTGGAGTTCAGGGACATTTTAAGAGGGATATGTCCAACGCGTACAACACAACACGTGGTAACAAGTTGGCGATGGGCATGCTCCAGCCAGGTGTATGCGGTAGGGCATGCGGGGACAAACCCAGACTCAACGTCAGTGAGGGTCGTTCTCTTTACATGACGCTATTGGCTTCTGTCTTATTTGATACAGGTGTGATAGATGTTTTGTATCCACTGCATTTAGCTGCCAATTGATCATACACCAAATGCATTAGATCCATATTATAAGTTGAATAGCGACGGGAGAATAATTAGGTTGAACACTATCCTTAGGGGTTGTACATTAAACCTCTTAAACCAAAAAAAAAAAACCCATTTAAACATAGACTTTAATGCGTTAGAATCTTGGTAGTTTCGAGACTATTAATTGGCATGGATTGGTTGGTAAAGTACTAAGCAATCATTGTTTGTGCCGAGAAGATCGTTCGTATCCCCTAGGGAAATGAAACATTAATTGTTCACGGTGACGGAAGCAACCAGGGACACGAGGCTTGTTGCAATAATCTCGTTACACCAAACAACACAAGAATTACATGCTAAGGGCTGTCCAGTCTTTTGGCCAACCGTAAATCAAAGCCGGAGAAGAAAGTCAAAGAAGAAGCGACTTGAGGGCGTACCAATCGTGATCATCCCTGTGTTGCCTGTCAAAAAGGAAAGCAACGCAAAGCCTCCTATAAGACCAAGCTTGTGAACTCAATCATCAAACCCTTACATATGCTTCATATGGACTTATTTGGTCCTACAAATGTTAAAAATATAATGAAAAAGTCTTATTGCCTAGTAGTCACTGATGATTTAATAGATTTTCTTGGGTATTCTTTTTGGCCACTAAGGATGTGACTAGTGGGATTCTAAAGACCTTCATAACAGAAATAGAAAATCAACTAGATCATAAAGTAAAAGTTATCAGGAGTGATAATGGAACTGAGTTTAAGAATAGTATAATGAACCAGTTTTGTGAAATGAAGGAGATTAAGAGGGAATTCAGTGTGGCTAGGACTTCTCATCAGAATGGTGTAGCTGAGAGAAAGAATAAAACATTGATAGAGGCTACAAGAACTATGTTAGTAGACTCTAAGTTGCCAACCACCTTTTGGGCTAAAGCAGTTAATACTGCTTGCTATGTGCTAAATATGGTCTTAGTCATTAAGCCTCATAACAAGATACCTTATGAACTTATTTGTGGAAGACCTCCACTAATAGATTTCATGAAACCTTTTGGGTGTCATGTTACCATCTTAAATACCAGGGATCATCTAGGCAAGTTTGATGGTAAAGCTGATGAGGGATATTTTGTTAGGTATTCTGTGGTTAGTAAAGCTATGAGAGTATTTAACAAGAGGACCAAGATAGTTGAAGAGACCTTAAACATTAGATTTCTTGAAAATACACCTAATGTGAAAGGAAATGGACCAGACTGGCTTTTTGATGTTGATTCTTTGTCAATAGCTATGAATTATGTACCAGTTGCTACAGGGAACAAAACTAATGGTATTGCAGGAACCAAAGATAACATTGTTGCATGTCAAGCTCAAAAGGAAAAAGAACATGAACAAGAGTACATCCTAATACCTTATGAACTACTGATCCTTTAATTTTTTAAGGTCCTAAGGATAGTGAAGGGGATGCTAGAATGAAGCCTACAGAAGTAGATGAAAATGAAGCTTCAGATAAAAGTGGGAAGCATGATCAAGAAGCAAGAAGCGAGTCTGAAAGGTTAAATCAAAGAGAAATGCAGACTGAACACATTAACAGTTCTAATGGTATTAATATTGTTAGTACACCTGTTAGTACTGCTGGACCATCATTTGATACTGTTGTTTCATCAACACCAGTTAATACTGCTGGACCTTTTGTTAGTACTGCTAATAAATATGAAGAACAACGTTTTGAAAGATTTTATCCTTTCAAAAATGCATTTACCCTTCCACCTGTCCTAAATATATCTTCAATGGATAATCCTGGCATCTTTGGAAATGCTTATGATGATGAAGATGTAGAAAAAGAGGTTGATATGAACAATGTAATTTCATCTTATACAGTCCCTGATACTTATTTCACCAAATTTCATAAAGATCATCCTGAAGATCAAGTGATTGGAAGTTTAAAGACTCTTGTGCAGACAAGACACATGACCAAGATAAATGAAGAACATGGTTTGATTTCCTCAGTTTACAAGCTCAAGAGAACAAATCACAAAGATTTTTAGAATTGTCTGATTGTCTGTTTCTTATCTCAAATGGAACCCAAGAAACCAGTTTAAGCCTTAAAAGATCCAAGCTGAGTGGAAGCAATGCAGGATGAGCTTCTACAATTTAAACTACTAAAAGTATGGACCTTAGTTGATTTACCTAGAGACAAATGGGAAATTGGTACTAAATGGGTTTTTAGAAACAAGAAGGATGAAAGAGGCATAGTGGTGAAGAACAAAGCTAGACTGGTTGCTCAGGCTCATACTCAAGAGGAAGGTATAGATTATGATGAAGTCTTTGCACCAGTTGCAAGGTTTGAAGCCATAAGATTATTTCTGGCTTATGCTTTCTTCAAAGATTTTGTAGTCTACCAAATGGACGTGAAGAGTGCTTTTCTATATGGAAAGATAGAAGAGGAGGTGTATGTTTGTCAACCTCCTGGTTTTGAAGATCTACACTTTCCAGATAAGGTCTACAAGGTAGAAAAGGCTCTCTATGGACTACATCAGGCCCCAAGAGCATGGTATGTATAACACCCTGTGTTTTAGGGTCATTTGCGATGTCAATAACTTCACTATGTATTTTTAGTATTGTACGCGTTTGCTTTTAAATCGTAAACGTTAAGTTAAATCGCATAAGCTAAAAATGATCATTCAATGTAAACATGCATCAAACAATTAAATGTTTACATAAAGCAAGTGTTAAGTAATTATTTTGATGATAATTATTAACTTGGTTCATTTTATTTTTATTGGTTGCGTAAAGTGTATACGTTTCACGATAAATTACGTTTAGGCATACCCAGAACCACCAAAATTAATCTACGCTTCAACAAATGCTTATTTTTACTTTCAATGATCAAAGTTTATAAAACTTTACCACACTTATACAAATGGGACGCCCTATATGTCATGAAATAAACCAAGACTTGTCAAGTTACAAGTGTACATTTTATATAACAAGACTACATTTTACATTATAACCTTATACCTTCATTTTGCAAGTGAAACACTACAACTTATACATTTTCTTTCAAATAACACATTCCTCATTCCATAAGAGATATTCTAGATATTTAGTTCCTTGATTTCATGGGATAATATACTCTTTTGGAAACATAAGAACACAAACCATTAAAGAGGTAAGGCATGACTAGTTGCTTGACCAACTATTCCCCCCAAGACCCTCCTTGTTGCCGTCCCCCCCATGGACCATAAGTCTTTTGGTATTTGATAATTGCTAGTCTATTATACATATACACTTACCACTTGTTAGGAAAAACACACATGCAAAACACTTAACCAAAAATCAATATTGTTCTCCCTTTTCCTCTTTGTTTGGCCACGGCAACAACACAAAACCAAGAACCAAACCACACAATCTTTTCTACCACATTTACATACACTCATACATCATATCTAAGATACCTCAAGGTGTTTTAAAGGTTTGATTAAACCTTTAAAAGGGTTGAAGCAAGAAAGGAAGCTAGGGTTTTTATTTGGAAAATTAGGGTTTTCATTCCATAATTTCAAGCCAAGGGTTTAAATCACAAGGGTGTGATTTGTTTCCCATTCATCATTCCATCACACTAAGGTTATCTAACACCCTAATCTTTTCATAATTATGATTTATGTGTATATATGTTCTATATAGCAAAAATCACCATTAGGATATTTTTAAACATGTGGAATAGATTTTTACTTATGATCATTGTTTAGTACACTTTTACATATGCTATGATATTGGTAATATCATGTTAAAATGGATTTATAAGTGTTGTACATTCTTAATTTATGTATAAAAAGGTTATGTACAAACTTGTTAATTAGGGTTTACTTAATAACTTGTAATTAAAAGTTACATAATAAGTGTGATTTAAAGGTTTTATCAAGGACTTGATACTATGGACTTTTAGACAAGATATGGACATTTTTATATATAACATATATGATAAATAAGGTTATGGAGGATTGTGGAAAATTTACTAAGTTATAAAGTACATAAAACAAGTGATATCAATAAGTATACATATTATTTACAAAGGGACTATTTTGGTTCGTGTTTTTTGACAGCCCTATCATGGTTTATAATTATAGTACACCTCATGACGATTCCAAATATGTAAAGAACTCGAAAAACCGACTTATAACGAAAAAGATACGGCAAATATACGTTTTACATTAATACCAGATTTATAAAACAAACTTTATAAAAAGAAAGTTATAAAATATTTCTAAAAGGGTTATTATACACAAATGTTACTAAAGTTTGCATAAATGTTCGATTATGTTACTAAAGTTTAAAACGTTACAAATAGGTTACTGAACTTATAGGAAGCACACACTTTAATATTTTCTGTGTTAATCGGGTAACCTGAATGCATATTTTTGAATAAGTTAAGTAACACACATATCGCATTTTTACAAGTTCAATGATGTTTACAAATATTTTTATAGGTTCAGTAACTCATACAATAAACATGTATACTTGCGTAACCTATTTGTAACATTTTAAACTTTAGTAACGTAATTGAACATTTACGCAAACTTTAGTAACTTCTTTGTATATTAACCCTTTCTAAAATATAAGGTTTAGTATTTTTCACAGATCCTACATATTTTTAGGATTCCAAAATGATAAGAATTGTAATTTTTCAATCAATAACGAAAGAGTTACGAATTTCACAAGTTTACGATAATAATACTTTTATAAAAATACTTTTAAAAAACATTACTGCTCATGACAGAAACATTTATTTTTGTAAACCTCATAAATAAATAGAACTTTTAATTACGAGAACGTGCTCGAAAGAATCGCTAAAAACGGAGCTATAACAAATAAAATACGACATTTACGGGTTTTACCTTAATTAAAGTTATAAAAATAAGTTTATCACTGGTATGAACAGTAAAAATCACTGTTCATCAGAGGACTAAAAATATGAAAACGTTAAATTTTGATAACTCGTCTTAATATGAAAGCGTGGACATAAGAAACGGACTTGAAACATGAAAGTTATGTCATTTTTACCAAAGGTATATTTATAAGCGTTTTAACTTTATAAATATGATTTCACTAAAACAATTAGATGGTGATTAGCTATATAGAATTATATATGGTAGTAGTTACCCAATGTGATTAGTACTTATACGACCTATATTAGATTAGGTTGCCACTCGATCATTACCGCTGACGCATTTTTCTAGTGTTACACTTGATATTCACTCATCAAGGTGAGTTCATAGCCCACATTTTACATGATTTGTTTTATAAGATTTTGGGGTGAGAAACATGCACTGTTTATATATTGGACAACAAGGCGGATAAGTTTTACATTATGTATTACGTGTTTATGATTACGTGTTGCCTAAGTAGCGATAACCCAAGTTGAGCCCATTATCATGAACTGTCAGTTACTGGATTGTGAGCGCGAATGTTATGAATAGATCTATTGGGATTGACATCCCCGTTCGGGTGATTAGCTATCACTGGACAAACGAACGTATACCATGTCGAACATAGGATGTTGCGGGTTAGAACATCAACATGGGCAATGTAGGCAATTTATATTGTATTCATTCATGTCGAGCTTCAGTGTCATGAGCTTAGGGCAACGTAATTACATTTATATGATGTCTGCATCTGTTGCATTATCATACACTTGGGAAATCTTGTGGTCCTACAATATACGATTTATCAAACCTATGAATTCACCAACATTATTGTTGACGTTTTAAAGCAATGTTTTTCAGGAGGTCAATAAGCACGAGGTGCAAGGGATACATTGGTGGTTTTGATTTGGATATCATGCATTAAAGATTTTGTCGCATTACATTTTGTATATCTGTTATGGGCTAGAAATCTTAGTATTTTGAACAAGTGAACAAGTGAAGCTTGTGAAGCTTCGGGCTTATGTAACAAATACTTTGTTAAATCTAATGTATCGGTTTTAAATGACTTTTTGGTCGTTCTATATATATCTTGTGTTGTTGATCATTGAAGTAACACGCCCTGGACCCTTATTCCGCTGCGACCCAATTTGGGGGTGTTACAGATTGGTATCAAGAGCCAAGGTTATAGAGAACCAGGTCAAATGTTTTTGCTGGACTATAACCATTTTCAAACATTGCATTCATATAAAGGGGTTTGCACGGGACATACATACATACACTAGTTGTTGCATTAGTTGGTTAGACTAGATGGATTCTTGATTGATATACATGTTATGATATAAATGTATATTACTATAAGAGTCTTATATTAAATACTAATATAATCTATTTTGGATTTTTAGATACAGTCATGTCAGATTCAGATGAATCAGGGGTTACACACACAGAGATATCTAGTCCGTTTGAGGACTTATCAGACATTGGATCACCAGGAGTGGTTGGACCTGAGCACGAAGGACTGCCCTGGATGCTAGATGACCCGTATGTGCAGGTCACCTTATAGTCCCCACCATCACCAGACTACATACCTAGCCCTAAGGAGCCACAGTCACCACCCCTACCAGATTTTGTCCCAGAGCCGGTATATCCCGAGTATATGCCACAGGAGGACGAGGTGTTTCCGGCTGAGGAGCAACCACTGCCTGCTGCTGCCTTACCCACTGCTCAGTCACCAGATTATGTTCCGGAGTCCGATCCTGAGGCGGACCCGGAGGAGGATGACGACGAGGACCCTAAGGAGGATCCTGTCGATTATCCTGCCGACGGAGGAGATGACGGCGATGACAAGGATGAGTCATCAAAGGATGATGAGGATGATGATAAGGTTGACATCGAGGCCGATGATGATGAGGAGGAGGAGCACCCAGCTCCTGTCGACTCTGCAGTTGTTGCTTTACCAGCTGCTAATCAGGCCCCATATGTGGAGGAGACAGATCCGTTCGAGACCGATGAGTCTGCGGCCACACCACCACCACACCCTGCATATCGTGTGACAACTAGGATTTAGATTCCAGCTCCAATACCTACACCAGTATGGTCCAATGCAGAGGTTGCCGGACTTCTCGTCTCTATATCTAACATCCACCATCATCACGTCTCCATGGTCATCACCACTTCCCCAGATACCTTCACCACCACTACCTCAAATTCCCTCACCACCACTACCAGTATCATCACCAGTACCTGTGTTATCTCTATCACCACCTGCTAGTCCTATTTGTCCGTTAGGCTATCGAGCTGCTATGATCCGGCTGAGAGCCGAGGTCGCATCTACTTCCCATTCACTACTATTACCACCACCCATCATACTCTCCCACACCAGACCAGATGCACCATCATCAGGGACACCACCTTTGCATTTACTCTCTACTGACCGTGGAGAGGACAGACTCGAGGTTACCTTACCACCTCGAAAGAGGTTAGGTATCGCTCTTGGTCCTAGATACGAGATCAGAGAGAGCTCGTCTGCTGCTGCTGCTAGACCCACTGGAGGTCTTTGGGCAGACTATGGTTTTATTGCCACCATGGATAAGGAGATCATGCGTGATCTAGAGAGAGATCTTGGATATGGGATCACCGACTCTTGGGATGAGATAGTTGAGGCCATGTAGGGGACACCAGTAGTTACCGATGTGGCAGAGTTTAGCCAGAGGATGACAGAGTTTGAGACTAGAGTTAGGTGAGACACCGACGAGGTTTATACGAGGTTGGATGATGAGCAGACTGGGCGACAGCTATTGGTTGGTCAACTCAACATGTTGTTTAGGGATAGGCGTGCACATGCACGTACTGTTAGACTTATGGAGACTGAGGCTAGGATGTTTAGATAGGCTTAGGGACGATCCATGGATGTGAGTGATCTTACGCGTGTAGAGGTTATGTCGCTACGTACCACAGTGTTAGCTTAGCAGTCAGAGATTAGAGAGTTATAGTCAGCAGACCGTAGGAGACAGACGGTGATTACAGAGATGCTGGCAGCAGACCACAAGAGGCAAGTATAGCTCACTAAGGCACTAAAGCTAGTGAAGAGACTACAAACTTAGATGGCAGAGTTACAGAGACAGCAGGGACCCGCTAATGGTCCGGTACAGCCAGAGCTACCAGAGGAGGCTGGTAGCAATTCCTATATCTTGTTATGGCTAGTTATTTTGTATAGCCTACTAAGTATTACGGGTTTAATCCCGGCTAGTATGTCTTTAGGTTGTATATATTCTTTTATCTTGTAACCTAATCGTTGTGATCATTTTGTATTTGAACCAATCATGTATGTTTTCCAATTATATATGGAATGGTGGTATTATGTCATGTCTGTAATCGAATTTATTATGAATGAATGTCAATTTAGCTACACCATTGTTAATTTTAATTCAGTTATGCATTTCATTGTGTGATGTGATCTCATTTTACTTATTGGGTATATGTCATGTCATGGTTATGATTTTATGAAATCTAACGGGTATTATATTTTCTTGTGATTTAAAGAAAATGGTACCAAAGAGAAGGACCACGAGGTTAAACCCAGAAACAACACCGGCCGTAATAGTCGCCACCACTACCACTATCACTAATGCCTAACTTCAGGCAATGATTGACCAAGGCGTTACTGCTATTTTGGCAGCACGTGATGCAAACACGAATGGCGTTGACAGCTACAATTCAGGAACATGTGCTAGGAGAAACGAGCAAGCCACTTGTGAGTGTACTTACCCAGACTTCATGAGGTGCCAACCTCTAAATTTCAAAGGCATAGAAGGAGTTGTTGAATTGACTCAATGGATTGATAAAATGGAAATTGTGTTCCGTATAAGCAACTATTCTGTGGAAAACCAAATCAAGTTCTCCACTTGTACTCTTCTGGGAAATGCTCTAACGTGGTGGAACTCCCACGTTAGGACTGTTGGTAATGACATTGCTTATGCAATGACCTGGACTGAACTGAAGAAGAAAATGACTGACAAGTACTGCCCAAGGACCGAGATTAAGAAACTCAAAGTCGAATTGTAGGAATTGGCACTGCTGTATGGTAGAATGTTTCCTGAAGAATCTAATAAGATTGAGAAATATGTCATTGGCTTACCCGACATGATCCACGGAAGTGTAGTAGCATCCAAGCCTAAGACAATGCAAGAGGCAACTAAAATGGCAATCGATGTGATGGATAAGAGAATCCGCACTTTTTCTGACCACCAGACAAAGAGTAAAAGGAAGTTTGAGGACACCTCAAGGAACACTCAGAACCAACAACAATAATAGAACACTGGCAGGGCTTACACTGCGGGATCGGGTAAAAAGAAGCCATACGGGGGATCTAAACCCCTATGCTCAAAATGAAACTATCACCACGATGGTCCATGTGCTCCTAAATGCCACAAATGCAACAA